>PVKS010017568.1:0-21077 GCA_004027875.1 Aplodontia rufa
TAATGTTAAGATATTCTTATCTTTTTTTTTGTGCTAGGGATTGAACCTAAGGACACTCTACCACTGAGCTTTTGAAAAGCCCTGGTCTTTTTTTCAATTTTAAGCTTTTCAGACTGGCTTCCAACTTGAGATTCTCCTGCTCAGCCTCCTAAGTCCCTAGGATTACAGACGTGTGCCACTCGCCTGGTTTATAGTATTTCTGTTACCATGTTCCTTGTTCCATACCCTGGAGCCCATGGCAGATTGCAAGGGCACCTGAGAATGAGCAGAGAGCATTCACTCCTCTGAAACTACAGCCTCACGTTGTTACTGTGACTGCTGTTATTACTCCCTACCACACAGGGCTGATACTTCCAAACTAGCCGTTGTACTCATAATTTTTCTGGCTCCCCTACCTCACTGCTCTCATGTAGGTGCATTTATCTTACCCCTTTTCCAGTTGAGGAAACCAAAGCCCAGAAAATTCCATGACTTTTCCAAGGTCTCACAACTCAGTATAGATAGTTTTTAAATAGCTGTATGGAGGTCTGGTTTACACAATCACCTGGAAATATTTAAAGCATATGATTTATTTAAGAGAGAGAGAGAATATCAACTTTATTTAGTTTTTCATCTGGCTTTTGTTTCTGACACTTATATGGTGGTGGGGTTCAAACCCGGGTCCTTGAGCATGCTAGGCAAGCGCTTCAACCGCTGAGCCACTGCTCCAGCCCCTGATTTGAGGCTTTGATATGGTATATGCCTGTGAGACCATCAGTACAGTTACAGTGGTGAATGTCTCCTGTGTCCCCACCTAGCCCCAGGGACTGGAGCTGGTGTGGTGTCCCGTATTTGGTGGACCGCTGCTGCATCCCTCAGTGCTCCCTCCCCATCCCATTGCTCCTTGGAGGAAAGCCTTTGTCACCTGAGTTCTTGCACCTGCTACATTTCTGCTTCTACTGTCTTCCTTCTGCCTCATACCTCCCATGTTCTGTGACCAAGAACCAGATTCACGAGGCCAGGTGACAGCAGAAACTTATTTCTGGGATGGTGCCTTCTAGCAAGGGGGACCCAGTGGGGTAAAGATGCAAGGAAGATGAGACCCCCTCAGCAGCCCCTCCTGGAGCCTGGAGACCTGCTAGCCAGGGCCCCAGGGCCACCTGCAGAAGCTGTGTGAGGAGGAAGACCTGGCCACATCAGTCCCACAGCAGCTCTGCTGCTGCCCTGTTTTCAGCTTGGGAACCCTGTTTACTCTGCAGAACCAAATTGCACTTCACACACACATGCATTTCCTGACTCCCTGGGGTGCCCACTTTGCCTCTGGGGAGCTTGCTGTGAGCTGCTAATTGTTTCATTACCCCCACATCACACTCAGTTAATATTCAGATGAACTAGTGTGAGTGTGTGTGTGTGTGTGTGTCCTTCCCATTGCTAGAACCCTCTCTGTGGCCTAATACAGGGATGCAACTGTTTTCTGGTGGGTGTGTGTGAGGGGTCCGCTCAGGTAGGAGAGGTTAAGTGACCCATGGATGTCTGGTTTCAGAGCTGGGAAGGGTGGAGCCTGGAAGGAGGCTGTGACTCTTGCTTAGACTTGGCTGTCTAAAAAGCTGCTCTACCAGTGGGCACAGTAGGCCTGGACCTGTACAAGGATCAATAAAATGAGAACAGAGACTGAGGTGATCAGCCTGGCAACTGCTCCAGGCAAGAAGAAGAATCCTGCCTTCTGACTTTCCTGTGAAGACCCAGGTGTGGTGGAGCTGTGGGAGGCTAGCTGTCCACCCCTGGGGACCAGTACTGCCTTCCTGCTCATCTTAATTGCCTCCTGAGACTGCACAGTGTCTCCCTGCCAGGCTGTAAAGGGGCTGAGCCTTTCCCCCTCCCTGCCTCTGGCTAGAACAATGACTCCTGAGCAACTCCACTTTGGGAACCCTGGAGGGAGCTCCAAAAAAATCCTCATCCCACCCCTACAGATTCCTATTTCATTAATTTGCAGTGCAGCTTGGGCTTTAGAATTTTTAAAAGATCTCCAGGGCATTCTAGTGTGCAGCCAAATTTAGGCTGAGAGTCCAGCACAGTACTGTCTAGCAGCAATGTCATGAGAGTCACAATGTACTTTCAGATTTTCTAGTAGCCATAGTTTAAAATATTAAAAGATATAGATGATAAAGCAGAACAAAACACCATGTGGGTTTTGTGAAAAAAAATAGATGAATTCTAATTAAATATTTTATTTAACTCAATACATTCAAAGTATTATCACTTCAATGTGTTATCAATCTTAAAAATCAATGAGATGTTTAAAATCCCTTTTCACTCATATTGTCTTTGAAATCCAGCATGTTTCTTCAGTTAGAGCGTGTCTCAGTTTAGACCCACCACATTTCAAGTGCTCAATAGTTACACGTAGCTAGTGGCTACTAAATTGGATGCATAGGTCTGTCATATAGTGGGTGATCAGGAAAAGCAAAGTAATGGAAGCAGTCACATGCAATATTTGTAGCCCTGAACCTGGGCAGCAGATCCAAAGGCTTAGGATAGTGTGGTTTATTGGTAGGGCTCTCTGCATGGAACACCCTTGCTTCTCTCTCGAGACTCATCAATCCTGTGCATGAAGCCTTCCAGTCAACCTTGTCCCACTCCTGCACTCTGCTCTGTGCCTCGGTTGGCTACACCTCTCAGACCGTAGTGCCTCGATGCCCCTCGGCTTATTCTGCTATTGTCATCATCTCTGTGACATTGTGTGCCATCATTCTCTTTGTCTGTATGTCTCTCACCATGACTTCAGTTTCATTCCATAATCATAACCTGTACTGGTCTGTAGGATGGCAGGGATTAGCGGGGGTGTAACTATGGCTTTAAGTCTGCTTATTGAGATTATATCCACATATCTTAGTCAGCTATTGCTGCATGATGCTTGGTAACAAATCCCTTTCCCAACTCAATTACTCCTGATGAGCATTCATTTCTTGTTCTCAGGCCTGTGGGGTGGCTGGATTTGGCTCCAACTCTGTGTGTTAGGTCCCGTTTTGCTCCATTTTTCTCATTCTGAAGTCCCAGCTGAAGAGACACATTTTTCTTGTGGTAGATGGCATGGGTGGTTTGGCTTGGAGTTTTCAATGTCACCTCTCTTGAATTTGAATTCCCAAAGCAAGTCACCCAGCCAAGCCTGAAGCAGGGCACAGAGAAGGGGGCAGGTGAATGTTGGTTGAGTGATTGTCTAATCTAACACTGCAATGTGCTTCCCTGGCCAGAGGGGATGGAGTTCCTGCCCTGAAAGCCCATTCCTTATCCTTCCAAGTTCATGGCAATGGTGTTGGACCGCAAGCCCGTTTCTCCAGGTAGGAAGAGAAGTGAATGGGAACTTTCATTAACACAGCTGCTGAGCTGCACTGGGGTTGCTTCCATCTATTTGACATTGGCTGTCTTGTTTTCCACCCTTCTGACCTCGTGAATTGGTTAACAAAGAATTCCTGCTCAACGCTCCACTTGTTCTCCGGGGGCGCTGTCAAAGATTGTCAGTCCCTGAAATATAGGTTATCTGAACTGTGCAGTGTATGCAAGCTGTGTGGGCACTTGTATTGGAGCAGGGATAGATGTGATTCTATATTCCCCACGTCAAGGGGCGGACGTGACTGTCCACAGGTTCCCAGGCTGTCCTTTTCAGCTGTGATCTGGTTGTAGGGTTGTAGAGTGGTCTGTGTGTAAAGTCTGTTTAAGGACAGGGAGCAATTCATTTTCTGTCACCTTAATAACCTTCGGTTCCACTGGTCCAGAGGGCAGAGGGGCAACTTTGTGTATGTGCAGATGTAAAGAAAGCTCAACAGTGAGGGCAGCGGAGGAGAGGAAAGGCGAGTCTGGAACAGGGGCCATCCAGTCCACCTGACTTGGAGCTTCCATGTTCATTGCCATTCCAGAGACCGTGTCACAGCCCATAGCTGAGCTCAGACCTGGGCCCCAGGTGTTTTCCAGAGGAAACTGCTCATGGCAGTTCTTTCTGAGTAAAGATGAAACTTCCACTAAAGAGGATTGGAACTCCTGGCCTGGCTTCTCTCCCTCCTGCAGCCTGTAGTCCCAGTGGTCTCTGAGGAGCAGGGCCCTGGCTGTGAAGAGGAGAATAATTTTACTCTGAAACAGCCCAACCCTTCTCTTTCTACCACTGGTCAACTTTGGCTGCTATTAGGACCCATCTCCCCCAGTGGGATGCAGGGCAGTGAGGGAGCATGGGTCCCCCTTCCAATTGGTTGGGGTCTCCTGGGAAGCAGGAGCTTTGAACCCAACTTGAACCTCTGAGGGTTCAATTTCGTTTTGTCTTGGCACAGTATGATTTCCTGTTTCGAAGAAAAAATTTGGGGTTTTAAGAGCTTTTAAAAAAGACACTTGGACACGAAACAGCTCTTACAAAACAACATGTTGATGAGTTAAGTATAAATGAATCAGAGCCATATGGATCAAATTTCCCTTGCAGTCCACAGGGGCTTCAAAATTAGGGGAAGAGTGTTTGACAAAATGTGTGTCCGTCTCTGCCAGGGTCTGGGACAGAATCAGAGATTGTGGATGGCTGGGAAGTCTTGCCCACCTTTCCTCCCTCAGACTCCTCCCCAAGTGACAGGGCTTAGAGCCCAGGACTGTACTGCAAGTCCTAGGTTTATTTCTTTTGCTTCTTGAGCTCGTAGTCCTTTTGCTCTTAATTGAATTATTCCTCACAGATTTCTCCGGGGTCTTCAAAAGGGCGAAACAGGCCAGCCTCTAACTTCCACAAAGATCTTGAACCTGCAGGGATTGGGGAAGAGAAATTGATGTGAGCTCCATTGACACATGGGACCTTCTGCCCACTCCTTTTTGACTGTGAACCATGCCATCTTGACCCATCTTGTCTTAACCTTCCAGGCAACACAAATGTCTAATTATTCAAACATGGTGGTTAGAAATACCACTCCCTGTTGTCTGGGGCAGGCCATGGCGGTGGGCCAGTGGGTTGGCAGCTTCCATTTGGGATCTCCTACGTACCATTCTTGCTGTCAGGAGAAGGCAGAGCTGGAAAGGTTTCTAGACTCATCATGGGAATCAGGATTTTGGAAGGAGGATCAACTCTCCCCACCTGGCATCTTCCAGACATCCCAAAGTATGTTGGCCTAGGTGTTTTTATCCTTTCTTCTCACCTTTTGATGAAGGAGCAGAGAAACAGCATATTTGGAGAGACCTTGAGCAGTGTTACTGTGGTTTTGACTTAACAGTTTGGAAAGTAGAAGCATTAATGGAAACCCCCAGTGTAAAACAGATGAAGAAGTTCATCAGAGGAATTAGGGGGTAGACATACTGCACCCACTTAGACCTCCACCACCCCTCCCTCCCCACCCATAGGTGTCTTCACAAGCAATATTCCAAAGTAGGACTCACTAAATTCTGTGGCCCTTAGTGCTAGCAATAAAGCCCAATAAGTGGTTCATGGACATTATGTTGACTGAAAGAAATCAGACACCAAGGAGAACGTGCGATATGAATCCATTTGGATAAAGTTCAGAAATAAGCAAAAGTAATCAGTGTTGATGGATGTCAAATGGTGATTATTATGGTAGTGATTAGAAGGGGATGTGATAAAACTTTCCTGGGTACCAGAATGGTGTTGAACTTCCACCCAAGTGGGACACAGTGTGTACTTTATGTGTATAAAACATTTCTTGAGCTGTGCACTGTCAGGCAGATCCTTTAGCACAGTGATTGAAAGTTTGGGTGTGGCGATGTTTGGTGCAGGAATGTGGCTTAACCTAGATGGAACAAGGTATGGGAAAGGTCAACCCTGCAAAGGAAAAGCAGTGTCTCTTCCTCAAAGCAGGGTTCTAGTGACACGAAGGACCAGGGCAGAGCTGAGACCACCCGATTGGGTTCTGATTGAATAGCCTCAATCTCATCAGAAAGTTAGAAAGCAGAGTAGGGTGGTAGAGCTTTGGCGGGGTTGTAGAATAGGGAGGAACAGGTGGGCGTAGGAGCCTGCCCTGCCTCAGTTGTATTTCTTTCTACTTTATACAGGGCAGTCACCTAGGCCTTCACCTCCATCCTTTATGATTCAGAGGGACTTGGAATGTTGGGGACATGCTTGAGGATGGAGTGTCTATGACCAGCCTCCAGGCTTCCGGAAAGGGGTTGAGCATGTTGCAGGCAGTTGAGGGTTGCTGGAAGAGATGGAATTAACCTTGCTAGGCTAGGGTGTCCGGGCACTGGCTGGGAAACACAATCAGTGGGTGGGATTGAGGAATGTGACCCGGACAAGGTGTTGGCGGTCATTTGCATCATTCCGAGAGCCTGGTGGGTACAGAGGTGCATGTTGGGCTGCTTCCTGGTTTTCTAGCACCTCTCACTCACCCCACCCCATCCTACTCTTCTCCTCTCTACTGGACCTGGGCACCAGTCATTGCATCCAGGCCATAAGGCTTTCTGTCTCATTTCTAGGGTTCATGTGTGGAGGACTGAACCTCAGCCAGGCCAAGCACACTTGTGCAGGAGGGAGATTTTAACAATCTTTTGGAAAGTCATTTTCTTTCCATCCTAAGTAAGTGCCATTTGCCAATCAGTGCTAAAAGTGAACTATGCATAGCTGTGTTTCGAAATTCCCTTCCTGGTTAATTCACCCCAGCCTCTCTCAGTTCAGTGTTAGGGCAAGGAAAGCTATGCACAATGACTCTCAGAGACTTAAGCTGCTGCATTCTGACACTTTCATTTATGAGAGAGGTCATTTCTTCTGGACATGACCAAACTGCACCTGTGTGTGCCCACTCCCCATTCAATGGGGAGACCACACACCTGCAGTATTTTGTCTACCAGCCCAGCTCCATCCTGTCTCCCCAGCCTATTGCTGTTTCCCACTGAAGACTAAGCGAGGAGCTGCTTTCTGTCTTTTTGGCTCTGGACCTCAGCTCCTCCCTTTACCAATCCGGGGTCCTTTGGCTGTGAGGTTTGAAGAGCCAAGTCATTATGGATTTTAGCCAAACCTATTAGGACTTTCTATAAGTGAGGCTTGGTCCTCAGGTCATGGTGGCTTTGCAAATTGCCTTTGGGAATCTCATAAACTTTCAAAAAAATCAGCATGAAGAAGATAAACAAAAGACAGGAACAAGCAAGTCCTAGAATTAAAGAAGAAAAAAGAGTAAAATAACTAATAAACATATGGAAATTTGTTCCGCTTAAGTAGGGATCAAAGAAACACTAATTAAATAAGTTTCAAGATTCTATTTCCCCTATTAAATTGGCAAAAATATTAATACACAGTTTAGATGTAGAGCAATGGAAACTCTTGTTCCTTTGCTCTGGGGGAATAAATTGTTTCAACTTTTCTGGAGGGCTGTTTGACAGTATTTTTCAAAAACTTTAAAAACGGATATACTTTTTAACTCAGCAATTCTACTTTTTGGCATTTCTTTTACCTTAAGGAAACAATCAGAGATGTTTGCAAAAGTTCATGTGCAAGGTTGTGTATTGAAGTACTGTTTGTAATGATGGAAAATTGGAAATGACCAAAATACCCAACAATAAGGAATCTGTTATATAAATCACGGTTCATTCAAATAATGAAACACCATGAAAACATTAAGACATGCATAGAACAATATTGAGTGGCATGAGAAATATTTACAATATTTGCTACATAGAAAACGTGAGACTACAATTTGATATATTCACTGTGGTCCCTGTTTTATATTGCCAAAAAAATTCATATAGGTATATAGGTAGAAAATCGGAAAGATAAATGCTAGCCATTTAATTATAGTTATTTCTAGGTATGGAGAATATGGGGTGATGTTTATTTTCTTTTTTGTGCTTTACTTTTTGCTGTTTTCAAGTTAGAAATTCAATGCAAATTTAATTGCTTGAATTGAGATTGCTTTCAATGTCTCATTATTGATAATTCATTGATGAGTATCCTTCACTCAAATTTGCTCATGAACTTTTGTCAATTCATATGAGTGGAGCTTGGCAGGTAATATGGCCAGTCCTTTAAATGGAAATTACTTCTGTAACTAAAAACAAAATGAATATCTTTGAGGATCTTGTCCTATAATTTTCTTGCTCTTAATCACCCCTTTAGTTGACCCTACACACATCAGCCCCCTTTCTAATCATTGAGGTGAGAGAATGTGACTGCCAGTGACCTAGAGACTGGGTTTGTTGGTGACATGAGCTTTGCTGCAATTTCCCTCCAGTTTCTCTGTATTCATTTGTCTCCTGAGCTTTGGGGAGCAGGAGGCATCCTGGTGTCCCCCTCCTTCTTTGGCACCTGTGGCTACTGGCAGGTGGGGTTAGAGACAGGAAAAGGCTCTGCTGTCCCTGCTGATCCTGGCAGCAGAGGCCTTCTCTGGTCTCGCTGTGCCCAACCCTGCTTTATTTGTTATTGTGGCACTTACTATGACCTGCCAGATATGATATAGTTATTTGCTAGAATCAAAGCTTCCTGAGTGCAGGGACTTGCATGTGGTATTGTTGCACTCTGCCCTAGAACCTACAGAGTGCAAATACTCATGAAAGTCCCAGAACCCCATGCTAAGAGGACTGAGCCAAGGCTCAGGCTGTTGATGGACCATCTGTTTGTTTAAGGTCATGACATGGTCAAGAACCTTGTAGATCTGAGCTCCTGTTCTACCCTGGAACCTGCTTGTTTTCATAGGTATAGTTCTGGGTTGGGGAACTGCTCTACTTGTTGCCTTTTTCAAACCACTGGGAACTGCTGATTGGTCCCCTGCAGCCTTGGAGGCCCATGGGACCCCATTAGGGAACCATAGGAGATTTCCCTAGGGGTGGTATCTGTGTAGTTCACGCTTGTCTGTCTCCTGTCATATCTGTGCTGTGTGGTTCCTGCTGCCCGTGTTACTAGGTCCCGTGTGTCTGAGGAGACCCACCTGCTTTTGATTAATAGGATAAAGTTCTTGACCTATGTGACAGCCCAGCAAAGGCTCTAGTTCTAAGCTACCTCAAGACCCAGGCTGAAAATTAAGCTGTCTCCCAGGAACATGGCAGGTCCCAATGCAGGAGGAAGATTTTAGGGATCCCTTCCCCCTCTGTCTTTCCAGTTGCTGCTTCCTTGCCATTATTATTTAGGATTTGTTGAGTGTCCCTACTGTGTTCAGCAAGGTAGGAGACACAGCCCTCCTTCCAGGCCTGAGGCCTTGCAGTCTAATGTAGCCAGACAAATGACTCAGGCATAAACCACCTTCCCAGGAGAAGGTGTGCACCTCTCCAAGGCATCTGGCTTCTCAAGGTTTTGATTTGCACTCAGCTTTTCATTTTTAAACCCCACACCTTGGTGGGAGTGAGGAGGACTTCTGATGAGTATGGGGTGGGGGAGGCAGGGCTGGGAGGGCAGAGAGGAAAATGTTAGCTCTGCAAAGGTTTGGGGGGAGAAATGGCAACCCAGGAGGCATTTCCAAGGCACGCAGTTCATGATTCCAGCTGCACCGTTGGGGTGGAGCCACCATGATCCTGAGAAGCAGAGAGGATGAGAGAAAAATCCCAGTGAACAGAGGCAGAAACTCGTGAGGAAGGGGCCTGAAGCCAGCGCAGGTTTAGCATCTGAAGCTCTAGCAACAATAATTATATCCGTCCAGCCATCCATTCCTTCATTGATTCAATTAAACATTAGTAAACATCCAATCTTACCTGGAAACTGGTAGATCGTGGGATGGTTCTGGGCGTATCCTCCAGCAACTTAAAGTCCACTTGGAGAAATGTAACTGCACCTTGAAAGTGTTAAAACCTGCAATTCCCTGACTTACTGGGCTGTTAGTTCCTCTCCTTGATTCTTCTTGTTGTGTCTATTGCATTTATCACAGTTTTGTTTTATTTACTTACTTATTTTTGGCACTAGGGATTCAACCCAGGGGTAGTTTACCCTGAGCTACAATCCTTTTTATTTTTTATTTGACACAGGTTTTGCTAAGTTGCTTAGGGCCTTACTGAATTGCTGAGGCTGGCTTTGAACTTGTCATCCTCCTGCCTTAGCTTCCAGAGTAGCTGGGATTACAGGTGTGCATCACTATGCATAGCTTATCACAATCTTAAATATTCATTTTGGTATGTGTATGCTTATCTGATGAATATACATTTCCCCTCCTATAAGCTCCATGAGGAGAAAGACCCTATTTTCTTCATGCATCCCTGGCATGAGGGCAGTTTTAGGCTTGTGTCAGGTATTCAACAGATAACTACTAATTGACTCAATGAAGTCATGGATGAAAAAGTAAAAGAAGCCTCATACAGTATACAAGATACAGTATGGAGTTAGGAGAGTCCTGGTTGGAGGAAATCCCACTGACTGCTCCATGATGTTCCTAAATAACAACAATTGCGTAACCACCAGCAGCACTAGAGCCTTCCATACCCAGGAAGCTGAGTGTGTGCCCACCTTTGAGCTAAATGCTTCACATATGTTATCTCATATAAGTATGACTATCCTTATTTTGTAAGAAAATGAGGTCAAAGCTGAATAATTTGGTCAGCAAGTATCCTGATTGGGATTCTCATGTGACCCTCCACCCCCTGCCAAGATGGTGCTTAGAGTCTATTTTCTTTCCTGCAGACAATATCTACCATTCTTACACATCAGCAAGAGAAATTCCAGCTGGATAGAGGAAATTTTGGAGCATACAGGATACTTTTCAGGAAAGAGGGAGACTTTCCCTTTGGGGGGGTCTTAAGAGAAGGGAATGTGGAATGACTAGTATGAGGTGGCTCTGGTGGGATCCTCTTTAGGGACAGAGCAGGGCTCAGGATTCTCCGGGGTTCTTTCAGGCCACTTTCTATTAGGGCCATTACACTGCTAATGGAAGTGACAGGACTTGACATTTGGGTAATTAAAACATCCACCGACTGAATAATAACTTTTTATTGACAATCATACTGGTGAAGGCAAAATTAATTTGATTTTAGACATCCTAGCTATGGAGTCAGCTGGACAGGGGCCAACGTTATGAGCATAGAGTTGTTGATCCTGTGGATGGGGGTGAGGGCTCTAGGGTGACCTCAGTGTAGCCCAAGCACGAGGGAGCTGGGCTCCATGGTGTATGCCTGTAACTTTAGTCACTTGTTAGGCTAAGGCTATAGTATCACTAGTTTGAGGCCAGTCTTACCAACCTGGTAAGACCCTGTCTCAAAAAATAGAAAGGGCTGGGGATGTGATGTACCTCAGTGGCAGAGCCCACCTAGGTTCACTTCCCAGAAAAACACACACATGCATACACACACACAAAGTGTGGCCAAGCCTATCACTGGGACACCTAAGTAACTTGAGCAGCTGAGTGGCGCATGCTGCTGGAGGTGCCTGACTGCAGGTGGTTATACAGTCTGTTTGTGGATTCCAGACATTAGTTCTAGAATCAGTTTGGGGAGATAGTATTCAGGGCCGAATGTGAACTATAAATAGTTCAACTGAGTGTGGAGGCACAGACCTCTAATCCCAGTGAATCCAGAGGCTGACGCAGAAGAATCACAAGTTTGAGGTCAGCCTCAATAACTTAGCAAAACCCTTATCAATTTAGCAAGACCCTGTCTCAAAATAATAAAAAAAGAAGGGCTGGGGTTATAGCTCAGTGGTAGAATGGCCCTCAGTAAGAACAACAACAACAAAAAAAGCCTATATTCAATTCAGAGTAGAATATGGGATGACGTGGAAAAGGTGTCAGGAGATGTAGGAAGTACCTTATATCATACATCAGCATGTTTAATTCCACAACCATCAAAAGTAACTATTTTATTCCCATTTTACAGGTGGGAAAACAGAGGGATGTTCTGAGAACTCCAGATCTTGCCTAAGGTCTTACCACTGCTAAAAGATTTGCTTTCTGAATTTTCTGCCAGCTCTAATCCTTGGGAACCTTTATGCCAAGATGAATTTCTCAAAAGAAAGACCATTAGAATAGAGGAAGGGGATGAAGGAATGAGGAGCGGAGGGAAAAGGGCAGGAAATTGACCAAATTAGTGTGTGCAAGTATAAATATGTAATAATGAATCCCACAATTATGTGTAATTATAGTGCACCAGTAAAAAAAAAAAAAAAAGTTAAACAAGGATGAGTTTCTCTAGTTGGAATCTAACCTGAAGGTTGGAAAAGAGAGACTCTCTTTGACCAAGCCTCAGAAAAGCCAGATCGTGTATGGCCATTGATGTTATTTACCAAAAAGAGGATGCTGAGTTAGGGTGATACCCTGTTTCATGACTAGGGCCTGGGCTGGAATTCTGACTATACTATTTTCAGAGCTATAGTCCTTCAGAGTACAAGGATCAGCCTGAAATCAGAGATAGAGACTCACCAGTGGTCTTGGTCTGTACTTCCCAATGCAGTAGCCACCAGCTGTGTGTGGCTACTTAAGTTAATTAGCATCAAGTAAAACTTAAAAACTAGCCTCTCTGTAGCACTGTCCATATTTCAAAAGCCCAGTAGCTACATGTGGCAAGGGGCTACCATATTGGACAGAGCTAAACACTTCTCTCACCAGAGATATCCCACTGGATAGAGTGGGACCAGAGGTCACCTGGCTATTTCTGGAAGTAAGGCTAAATTGGATACTGAGTCTGCTCCCCAGTCATATGTTTTTGAATGAAATACAGCAGGCCCTCCATATCCAATCAACTGGAAGGAAAATAATTACATCGATACTAAACATAGACTTTTCCCTGAACAGTACAGCACAACTCTTCCTATAGCATTTGCATTATACTAGCTATTAAAAGTGATCTAGAGATGACAAAGTTTACAGGAGAACTGTGTAGGTTTTATGTAAATGCTAACTCATTTGATGTAAGGATTTGAGCATCATGACTTTTGTTATCTTAAGGATATCCTGGAACCAAAGCAAGGGATGACTATACTTAGTCTCTGAGCCTCTGTTTCATATTCTGTAAAATGGGAAGGTTGAGTTATTATAAGACTAAACTCAATGGTGTTATAAAGCACACTCAGTACTCATCAGAGACTGGTCCCAGCTTCATATCCACGAGAGATATGATATATTTCTTCTTCCAATAGATTTCCATTTGGTGAAGTTACATGAGCCTACATTGTCTTCCATTAGTTGCTTTCAGAATAAGAAATGTCAGAAAGGCTAAGGGAAGAACACTGAAGGCATCTGCTTCCCTCCCTTCCCAAAGTCTTTCCATATGAATGCCAGTTGCCCTCTTGCCCTCATGCTGAGCCCCTTTGTTTCTCCTCTGCAGCACTCTGGACTCTCCCCTGGATTTTACATCTTCAATTTTTTTCTTTCTCACCTTCTCTCTTGTCCTTCATACAGAGATAACAAATTAAAAATTTTAATTTCTCTAGTTTATTAATTAGCGACTGAATCCTATCATTTTGCACTTGAGCAAGCCAAGAGTGTCTTTTAATGACCCCACCGCATGCTGCCCTCCCCTCCTGGACCAATAGGCAGCAGTGACTGTCCAAACTCAGTGTGCATCTGAATCACCCAGAGGGCTTGCTATAATACCTGTTGTTGGGCTTCCCTGGCTAAGCTTGGGTTCAGTAGATCTGGGATGGAGGTAACACTTGCTTATCTAATGAGTTGCCAGGTGATGTTGATGTGGCTGCTCTGGATATCACACTTTGACAATCACAGTTTTAGACTGTGCTTGCTTGCCTGTCAGCGGAATAGTCTTGAAAATTATCCACATCAGGATAAGGAGCATTTGTTAAAATATAAACCAAAGGGCTTCAACCCCAGGGTTTCTGATTCAGCAGGGTAAAGGAGGATGGAGCCTAAAAATTAGCATTTTTATCAAAGTGATGCTGATGCTGCTGGTCTGGGAATCACAGTTTTGAGACCTACTGGTGTCTTTATACCAAAATTAGTTCTGGGGTCTGTCAGACATGAGATCAAAGCCTGCCACCCTTCTTTCTGACCTGAAGCCCCCTGAACCTCAGTTTTCCTGTCTGTTAAATGGAAATAAGGTTGTTATGAGGAATAAATAAACCAATAGTAGGTTTTGATGAATGTTTTATATCTTGTCCCCTAAACATGAACCAACCTTGACTGGGCTTCTTTGAGGCTGCCAGGAAACAGAACTTGCATAGCTCTGAATTTGCCCTTTTATGGCTTCCTGCTCTCTCCCAGTTAGCACTGCCCACTCCCACTTTCAATCCTTCCATCCTGGGAGTCTCATCAGCTCTCCCCAAAAGCCAGGCCAACAAATCACTCAGCTTTTAAGAGCATTTCTGCCTTCTCTCTACCACTTCCCTAAATTTTCCAAATTGTGTGTCTCATCAAATCATGCACTGTGTAACAATAAGAATAAAATGTTTATTTCTACATGACCTGGAGCTTTTGGCTGCCTTGTGTAAATGTAACTAAAATCAGAAAATAAAAACCAATGATATAAAGTAAGTAAAATGAAAATTTCAGCCTGGTGCAAGACTTGGGAGAATGGATTCCCCACCCTCCTCACCAGTAAATTGCTCCTGCCTTTCACTGTCCTGCACTGTAATTGATCCCGAGAAAATCAAAAGCAGACCCGTGCTGGGCTGGTGTGGAGTGCTTCTCCCAGGTGTAAGGAGGATGTGAAGAGGATGGTTGGTGTGACCTGGGGTCTGGGAGAAGTAAGAAAAGCTTCCCAGGATTCATCATGGACAAAGCTACTATGTCAGGCTGGGGGGTGTGAAGACCTGAGGCATAGGAAGCAGGACACAAAAGCTGGGTAGAGCTAGGAGTAGACAGCCTTTTGGAAGAGAACAGACAAAGGCAAGAATTTCGTGTGGGCTAGCTGATACCTGCTTCTAGCATAATCCTCGTGCTCTAGTGTAGCTACCCAATCTGCTTTCTTGGGAGCATCAGCCCTTTCTATCTGTGTGACTTGGCATCTCCCTGGGTGTGTTAGTCAAAATATTGGACTTTGAGGAGGAAAAGTTGATTTTGGGCTTAAGGGTTCAGAAATTCAGTCTCCCTTGTTCTGGGACCAAGGTGAGTCAGAATATCATGGTGGAAGGATATGGTGGAGGAACTCTGCTCCACTCTTTGCAGTCTAGGAATAGAGCGAGAGGGAGAGGGAGAGAGAGAGGGACAGGGAGTGGATGCAAGGAGAAAGGGCTTCAGGAAAGATGTGCACTTCTGGCACAGAGTGCATTCATAAGATCAGGTGGTGTGGTGCCCAACTATAGCACCTTCCTGTCATTCTGGCCTTGACCAGCTTGGATGGACACACTGGGAGAGAAAGGCAAGGTTGGAGTCTTCTAGGCAGGGGGCACTTTGGCTCCCTTGAGTCCACTAGCATCATGTGCTCAGGCATGAAGGACGCAAGGCAGAGAGGGGCCTCCTGAGCAGGTTGTTCCCTGTAAAACCAGTCAGGAGGAAAGCATCACCCCTCTGTCCCTCTGTGCTAGGATAAGGTGAAAGCTCAGGGCCTCAGGTGCACAGAGGTATATGTAATCCCTAGCTCATTGCCCTGAGACTCAATTGCAAGAGCCACCTCTTGCAAGGTTGTCATCCGTCTTCTGGAGGCAGTTGAAACTCAGCAAGGATGACTTAGGACATGAAGAATGCAGTAGGACTGAGCTCTAATCAGATCATTACTGTAGCAAGAGAAAAAAATCCTGCCAGGCCCAGGCTGATGTCACTTTATGTATTTATGTATCTTTTATTTATTTCCTAATAATCTTTATTTATCTATTTTTTTTTTTTTTGCTATAGGATTAGGAATCTTCCTTCTCCCGTTCCTTGTCCTCATTTTCTCTGTCCTGAACTTTTTAGTTATTGTTTTGTGTATGTGTGTGTGCATGTGCTGGTTAGAAGTCATCCTTAGACCCCTGGTTGCAAAGACTGTCATTCATTGATTTCTGGTTCAGGACCAGAGGAGACATTTTGCTGTGGCCCTAACTTGGGTTCTTGCTCTGAGGTATCCCTGCAGACCTCAAGTGAAAATAGTGTGGGCAAGTGACTGGGCTTGTGTTTCACTGGGCTGGGGAGCACTGGGAAGAAGGAAGAGGCTATTGGTGATCAGGAGGGGGAGGATTGGGCAGTGGATATGGGAATGGTCGTTAGGATGAAAGGAGCAGAGAATCACAAGAAGAAAGGATCAGGGCTGACTTTTTACCATCTGAATTCAAGATGCCTCCAGACGTGGGCTGCTCTAATTGAAGAGAGCAGCACTGATGTTCTGCCTCTCCATCCCTCGTCATGTTTCCCTGCCTATCTCACCCTGTGATGATCCTGCATGTAAGTTGATGGCCAGAGTGTCCACAGCTACTAGAGCGCCCCACAGAGGCCAGTTTTCTATTGAATTCACCAGTGTGGTCTCATTTTTTTCCCTACTGATGGCTTTGCATGTCAGGGTAACAGTAAAAAGTAGAGAGAGGAAGGAAGAAGAGACCAGGCAGAAAAAGCTACAAGCTGGGTTGGTGGCAGCTAAGGCTGTGACATGTTTTGCAGTAGCAAATATAGCTCTTGCTATATGGCATCCCAGATTTTACTGAGATCTCTCTAAACAGTGACCTGAGAATTCTGACTTCCTGGGTATGGTATGTGCTAAGGAAAGACACCATTTCCGAGCTGTTTGAGTTCTGAGGTTTCTGGCCTTTTCACCAAGCCAGCCCCCTCTGTGAGGTCAGCAAATGTATTTGGATGTGTACCATGTAAACAGTGACACACTAAAGGAGAGGAAGAGGAGAGACAGATGGAAAGCTGTAGCTGGCATCTGGCAGTTTGGAAGCAAAATTCTGCCCATTCTGTGCCAACTTCCTCCATGTCGTGGCCCCATCTGTCTCCAGCCCTGTTAGCAAGGACCTGAGCATCTCTGGATCTTGAGTGGCAGCTTCCTGCTCCTTTCCACCTCTCCAATGACATTGTTCTCCAAAGAGCATGCTTCTTGAGGTGCCAGGGTAGCTCTGTCTACACCCAGCCTCCTCTGACACCACTGTGTCATCATTGAAATCCCCGAGGTTTGCATGTCACTGGGCCGATAAACTTGGTTAGCACCTTTTAACATTTTCCCCCCTGGGGAAACTTCTGCCAGGTTGAATGTGACTCATAAAGATAGAAGCAACACCAAGGTTTGGAGTAAGAACCACAGGTATTGGGGGTGCTCTGCTTACATGAGCTCAAACAGTCTCCTTCCAGACAACTTCTCACACTGTAGTGCCATCTTGGACTGAGAAGGCAACTGGGATTTGCCCAGAGACCAGCATGTGGAGTTCTTTCTGCAAGGACTTTCTAGAGCCTCACACTTCTGCTGTAGAACTTGAAAGTAGGGCTGAAGTTTTGAGATCTGAGGCTGTGTTGATGACTCTGCAGAGTCCTTATTGCCTTAGTCCTTGACCTCTTCTCTAGTGACCTTCACTTCCACTCCAGACACACAATAGCTCCTTCTTGGCTTGTTATATGGCTTGTTATTTTTCTGTGATGCAGACTTTTCTACCTGTCTCCCTTCCTTTTTCTTGCTGAACCTTCTCTTTGTACCTGCCTTGACTTCCAGTCTCTTGGCCACATGACCTCTAGTGCTCTTGACTCCATTTGCCTCTCCATTCAGACCAACCCCATCTTAGTCATTTGATGGCATCTTTCTAGAGCCCTAGACTCTTTACCTCCTTGCTGTTCTTGGTCAATATGCTTTGACAGTCCCACCCCCTGCGCTGATTCTCATTGTGATTTTTGACTCCTGAGCTGCTGAGCAAGATAGCCCTGGATAGCCCTGTAGTGGGTCCAATACAAATTCAGCATTCAGAACTCCCCTGCAGAAGAATCTCCACTGGTTTTTGGTAATCCTGTGAGTTAGTTCCAGTTGGCTCCCAGTTGCTATTCAAGGCCTGTCCATCCTTCTTAAATCGCATAACTCAGCTTTTTAATTCAGCTAAGTATCTTGTATATGTGACTAAGCTAGAATCTGCTCAGTTCTGGTACTTACAGTATTCTTGCATACAAAACATCAATATTGTTCTGTATCCTCACTTGTCCTTTCTCACATCAGAGAAAAGAAGAATCCAGGTAGGTATGGTCATTGGTTATGCATTTATCCATTATCTACTGTATTTCTAAGCTAGTAATATGTGTGTCCTAAGTCGTTATGCTAAGGCAGTCACAAGATTGTGGGTCTGTAAAAATGACTATACAAGTTGTAACAATAGAGATCATAACAATGTTAAGCACAGGAGTTCTCAGTGGTTAGCACTTGTTCTCTGTCAAGTCCAGTGTCAAGGACTTTTCACTTAATATTGTCATCAATACTGTGAATTAGGGACTTATAGGATTCTAATTTTACAGAAGAGAAAAGTAAGGCTGAGAAATCAAATAAGAGATAGAGTTGGAATTTGAATCCAGAATGTACCTCCAGATTATCCCAGTCTTGTCCTCTTCTTTCCCACCATCCTTCTCCTGCATGGACTCACCCACCAAGGGTCTCTGGAGAGCCTCCAGCCCTGTCTGCATCCTCTCTGCCCTCTCAGCTTTCCCAAGTTCCTGCCTTCCTGCTGAACAAGCACTGCTACTCTGACCCACCACGAATTGAGTTGCTGAGCACGTGTAGAATCTCATCGTGCTTTTAACTGCAGGCAAAATCCGTGCCCCAGGGAACTGTCCCAGTTTGAGGGTTGAAAAAAAAGGCAGTCATGTTAAAATAGAGATAAATACTATAGACAGAGAGAGACATGAAAATAGATCTGGGAAGGATGGTAGATACTCTATCTAAATAGATACCAGAGATAAATACATGGAAACCATAGATAATTATTGTAGGGAGCTATGCTCAATGGGAGGCTCTATAGATACATATATAGACCTCACAGATAGTAGAATAATATGGTAGAAGTGAAATGAAAACGATGTGTGGGAGTCCATGCAACTCCAAGAGGCTGTGCTGAATGGGACTGAACCTTTTGGTGATGCACATTTGATGGAGTTGAGACAAGCAAAGATCTGCAATATGTAGACAGATTGCAAGTTTCCAGAAGCCATGCTGCATGCTGGGAGGAGGGAGTGAAGACTGTCTGAAGAGGGCTGAGAGTGGGGTGGGGGATGAAGGAGAGAGTGATGAGTGAGTCTTTGAAGCAGATACAGGGAAGTTGAAGGGTGCGTGGAGTCCTCAAGAGAAAAGAGGCTCATTGGAAAGGGGAATGAGGATCAGTCCCTTCCAGCTTTCCCACTGAGCAAGGATCAGGGCTCCCATCCTAGGGTGGGCATTCAGAGAGGAGTGCCACGTCCCCACACCCAGCAGTTTGCTAGACAAGAGTGAAGAGCATATGTTAGGAGATGGAAACTTTATATCATCACCACAGAGAGAAAAATCCATTCCAAGGTGACACTGTTCCCATCTGATGATTTGAGTCTGTTGTGGTTAAAAATGGGATTGGCCAGGGCCATGCCTACAGGTTGCCAGAGAGAGTTATGGCCAGTTGGGGTGAGGTTGGGGGTAGGTAGCCACTCACCTACACTTCTTCTCCCCTCCTTGGTTTCTGACTTTTTCTTCCCTGTCCATCTGGGAAAGTACTGGGAGGACTTTGCAGTTCTGTTGCACAAGTACTTGTTCCTGACTATGCTACTTGGCTGTAGAATTTTCCACAGACATACAAAATAGGTAGGAGAAGTCTGAGCCAGGAAGGTAGGACTGTGTGTCCAACTCTCTATGCACGTTCAGTCAGTTTTTGATTAGGAAGGGGGTCTGCAATCATTAGGTGTGCCTTTTATCCTATCTGTATGTCCTGCTCTCCCTTTCCAGGCAAAAGGGGCTGTTGCCCCTTTGAGGTTTTGATGTTACTTTGATGGTATGGTGCTCACAGTGTTCCATACGTGCCTCGGTTACCTGATAAATATCTTGCATTATTCTAGGGTGGTTCCGGGTTGGGATAGAGGCTATGGAGCACAGGAACAGCAAGGTCTTTACCTTCAAGGACTTTGACATTAGAATAGTTTCTTTCAGAAAGCCAAGCTGCAATTCTGTCTCCACAGGAGAGGAAAAAAAATACCCAGGTAGTTGTTTCTTTCATATCAGGAATTTTGCCTTCTACACAAGATTTAGTTGCTATGGCATTATCTAAAATGTCATAAGGCCCAGATGTGCTTCCTAGGGCTTAGCCCTGACAGTATGATATTTTGGCAAAGTCAACTTCCCTCTCTAAATCAGGGTCTTTCTCTCTTTGACAAAAATTATGATGTAACTCATGAGGTATAAAGAGGATCAGGCAAGGGGTATATGGGAGAATGCTCCAAGTTCTACAGCTCCCATATTTGAGAGTTTCAGATGCAGTTCAACAGAGAACTAGGGATGCAGATCTTCCATTGCATTAAAATTCCTGACCTGCTTGTAGATGAGAGGTTTCTATTAAAAAAAAATGGGGAACCGTTCCAAGGAGAACTTTTCCAATAGGAATTTGGCTCATCAAGTCTGTAGCTGGATTTGTCCCCAGAGGATTCATAGGAATAAAAATCAAGGGGACAGACATCCAGATGGTATCTGGTGGGGGTGTAGGTCCTGCTGCAGTGATATTCTGGGGTATCTACCCAATCCTGGCTGTCTGGGACACACCTCCCTCCACTCCAGGCAAGGGCGGTGGGGGGTGGTGTCCCAGAGAATGGGCAGCCCTTAGCAGCCATCTGGTCACCAGGCAGAGCCTCAAGCCACCTGATTTAGGGACAGGGACCATATGGGCTTCCCAGTGTTCCACCTTGCTTACTTTTGATTTTAATTTTAAAGTCCTCTGAACTGGAAACAGAATTAAACAGAAAGTTTTCTGCTACAGAGCCCAAAGCTATGATTACTGCAGATTTATTTACCTTTTTTCTCCTGGTGATAGGTGGTCACACTGGTGGACAGGACCCTGATCCAGAGGACAAAGGATAAGGGCCTAACATGGAGGAATTAGGCTTTGGTTCAGGGTTGGCTATTTCTCAGTAGTGAGAAACTAGGGTGGTTTCTAACTCTAATGGGCAGAGGAAATACAATTGTATGGTGTTTGAGTCAGTGACTGTAAAATTCAGGGACAGTGCTGACCCATAGTGGGAGTAATTTTAGTCACTTAGTTTTTATAACACCTGAATTCAATACAAAAATTTATAATCAAACATAAGGTTTGTGCCTGAGACTCTACAAAGCTTTGGAGATATGAAGAAAAGCAAAATGAGGTCTCTGTACTTACAAAGCCT
>PVKS010017568.1:21177-41850 GCA_004027875.1 Aplodontia rufa
GGGTGCTCTGTTCTCTACATACCTTTATGTGGTCAAAACAAAGAAATGAGACGGAGCATATGCCTGGGTTTCTGGAATTGGTGGAGAATGAGAACTTCTTTGAGTTTTTAACAGGGGAGGATGATAGAGTGGGCAGGAGGAGAGAGAAACTAAGGGTTGACCCTCAATAGCCCAGGAAAGTCCTCATCCCTCTGACAGAATAATAATATGAACAATGATAGTAATTATAATAATGATAGAGTTAGTCTGCCTTTGAGCAGCAGAAAAATCTCAAACAACGATTTTTTAAAAAGTTGTATTTACTTCTCTTTTGTGGTAAAGAAATTTGGAGATAAACAGTCCAAAATTTTTATTTCAGTTCTATGATCATCAGGGTCTTTTTGAGCTTCACTATCTTTTTCCTTTTGCCTCATGTGCTTAGTTGGTGGCTAGGGTTCCAGTTTTCACAACAGCATTTTAGGGACCAGATGGAGGGAGGACAGACATAGGCCTACTTCAACCTTTTTAAGGAGATTTCCTATAAGTTGTAACTTGACACTTCTGTTTATATCCCATTGGCTGAAATAGAGTCACATGGCCATGCCTAACTGCAGGGGGTACTGGGAAATGTAGTCTTTATATCAGGAAGACATATGCTGTGCTAAAAAAAGGAATGAGCGTAGTTAACTTAGTTAACTATTAGTTAATGCCAGAAACTGTTATCATTTATGGTATACTTCCTGTGCAAGCACATTCATCCTTAATAACATACCTGTACAGGACAGATATGTACTATAGTCAGTATCTATCTACAAGTTCTACACTGGTGAATTCAACCAATCACAGATCTAAAATACTAGAAGAAAAAGTCTGTACTGAACATGTACAGACTTTTTTTCTTTGTCATTATTTCCTGAACAACGTAGCTAAACAGCTATTTCCATTGTATTTGGTGTTATAAGAATACTATACTATTAGATATGATGCTTAATGTATTAGGTAATCATCATCATCTAGAGATGATTTAAAGTATAGAGGAGGAGGTGTGCAGATATTACATCAAGATATAAGGGATTTGAGCATCCGCAGGACATCCTGGAACCAAACCTCTGTGGATATGAATAGACAACTGTATGATTATTACCCTCATTTGATGAGGAACCTGAGCCTCAGAAAAGAAATGGTGGTCACACCATGAAAAGAGGCAGAGCCTAAGCTTCTGGCCCACCTCTGAGGTGTCCAAAGAGACGTCTCCACCTTCTTCACTCAGCCTGACTGCATCCCTGCTAACTCCAAGAAAGACATTCACAATGGGGCCTTGAAACCTGGAACCAGGCCAGCCTCTCTGACATCCACTTTGCCTGGGTTTCACCACCCTGCCAGGTACCAGGTGAGAAGCAGGAAGTGAGAAGGACTGGCTTAGTAAGCCTTCACCCTGCAGGGGCTTGGGAGTTGGTGGTCCTTCCTTTTCAATGGTCCCCGGCTGTGGTGGGTTTGGACTAGTGCTCTGACTCCAGATGCTTCTCTTTTTCATCAAACCGTTCTAACCCAGTGTGGACATCCAAGCAAGATACTCTTAGCAAAGCAGGCTAACCCTCCCCACACCTTAGATATGGAGTCAGGAGCAATCTGCGTCTTCTTTGACCACTGGGATGGGGTGGGTGGGGTCCAGTAGATGATTCTTTCAGTGGTGGGAACCAGGCCTGGCAGGTGTTCAACTTGATTGTTAAGTGTTCAAACTTGAGTGTGCCCTTTTCCTATTTCAAGTACAAATTTCACCGTCAGGCAAAAGTTAAATTTATTTATTTATTTAATCTTTATTAAAGGCATCTCTAATGACTTATTGATTTTTTTATTAGCAGAGGAAAGAAAAAAGCTCACTGTCTT
Source organism: Aplodontia rufa (assembly GCA_004027875.1). Taxonomy (NCBI): domain Eukaryota; kingdom Metazoa; phylum Chordata; class Mammalia; order Rodentia; family Aplodontiidae; genus Aplodontia; species Aplodontia rufa. Next base: position 23,044 of record PVKS010017568.1, read on the forward strand.
GGCAATCAAGTTAATATCTAATGCCAGGTTTGAAAGCTGCTCCACAACGGGGTGGGGGGGGTCTGTTTTTGAAATATTAAAAGAAATATTTCAACATAAAATCAATAAAGGTACATGAAAAAATGAAAGTGGATGAACAAATTAAAAACAACTTTTTTCTTTCTCTTAACGATGAGCATCTTAAAAATTTAAAAGAAATGAAGGAAACAGAAGGGAAACATTTCAATGCTTTATCTGGTACTAAGTTACAAAAATCACCTTTGAAATTTGGGGGATGTATTGATAATAAACTTGAGGAAGGTACCAATGGGTATAGGTAAGGATTCTTCAACAAAAATAACTTCTCATGTTGTGCCTTTTATTTTTCCTTTTTATTTTTTTTACTGGGGATTGAACCCAAGGGTTCAACATCCCCAGCCCTTTTTATTTTTTTATTTTCAGGCAGGTCTTGCTAAGTTGCTAAGGGCCTCACTAAGTTGTTGAAGCTGGCCTTGAACTTGTAATCCTCCTGTTTCAGTCTCCGGAGTCACTGGAATTATAGACACCCACCACCACTCCCCGCATTTATTCTTTCTTTCTTGACAATTGAAATAGCCTCTGCCCAGGGGTCCTTGCTTCTACTTCTCTGTGACCTGTAGTTTGTTCTGCACACAGTAGCTCAGCCATCCTCATTGACACTGTTTTCCCAGCTGTCTTCCCAGTGCCCAGAACAGTGCCTGGCCCTGCAGGTGTGCTGTGGACATTTGTTGAATGGTTCTTTCTGTGTGCACTCTCCTTTATTGTCTCATGCAGGCCTTACAGTAATCCTGGGAATTGGGGGTAGGAGATGAAAAACTGAGACTGAAAGTTTTCATGTTACCCCCTGGGCAGGCCTGGAGCTAGACCCAGGGTCTCCAACTGTGGGGCTGATTCTTCTCCTTTATTTCCTGCTTGGGAAATCAAACTAAAGACCCAAATTTTCTGAAGTGGCCGCAGGAGCAGGTCAAGGGAGAGCTTTGGCAAGGGTGTGAGGCTGTGCCCTTGATCTGAAGGTGACTGAGTTGGTCCCCGCCTGAAAGGACCTGCTATTTTCCAGCACCCCCCATCACAGGGCCTGCACAGGAAAGCCAATGGAGTCAGCGTCTGTGCAAACAAACAGGACCTGAACTCCTGTGGTGATTAAGTCAGGGGCTTGTGTCCCAGCTTCTTACTTACACAATTCCCCTGAGTCTGTCTGCCCTTCAGCTTCTTCAACTCTAATGTAAGAATTCTGGTTCTACTTATTATGTTATAGTTAAAATTGTTGGGAGTATTAAGTGGGATAATGGTTTGAAAGTGCTTAACACAGATCTGGCACATTTAACGTTTCAAAAATGGTAGTCATTTAATTTCTGTGATTATTATCAACCATCCATGGTCTTTGGATACTCTGGGAATGCTCATCCCTTTATGCTGAATTGGACTCGTGTATGCCACAGTAGCTGTCCATGTGGTGGCAGTGACACTGGGAAAACTCTGATAATGAAGTTTAGCTATCAAACCTTTTAACACCCATTACACCAGAGGAGTCCTGTAGACGGGTGTTCCTGGGCAGAACCCGACGCGAGTTCTGAGATAAAGGCTGAGCCTCTTTAGGAAGGCTGCGTGGCATTGCAGGCAGTGACTCCTGGCTTCGTGCATTCTTTAGCTAGGGCTGCCAAGCAGAGTATCACAGGCCAGGGGATAAGGAGCAGGAGTGCATTTCCTCACTGTCCCAAAGGCTGGGAGTCTGAGATCAAAGTCTGCAGGGTTGGTTTCTCCTGAAACCTGTCTTCTTGTCTGGCAGATTACCCTCTTCTTCTATATCATTTCTCTCTCTCTGTGTATCTGTATCCCAATCTCTTTTTCTTATGAGGACACCAGTCATACTGGATTAGGGCTTATTATGACCTCATTTTTGCTTAATTACCTCTTGAAAGGCCCTGTCTCAGAATGCAGCTGCATCCTGAAGTACTGGAGAGACAACTATAACATATACTTTTGGGGGACTTAGTTCCCTTCTTGTCTCCCACTATAGACATGGCAGGTAGTCTGGCAAATGGGGCACGTACCTGCCAGCATGAGGTTTCCTGGGGTGCTTGTCAGGGAGCACGTACACATCATCAGAGCTCTGCATTGAGCAGAATGTGCACGAGCATGTGCAGATGCGGGGCATGCAAGGATAATATTTATATTATATATCCAATAGTGTGAATTTTGTTCCAGGTTTGGGCCTATAACTGAGGGTTTGTAGGTGATAGAGAGAAGAGCAACATTAGATGTGTGTGCTGCTTACCAAATGAAATCCCCAGTGCAGGGGACAAAATCATTCGATATTCTGGACTCCTGTCTCCCCAGCAGAGCCATTCCTGATCTGTCTGAATTACAGATTAACTGGCACCAAAGCAAGGGCAGAATCCATTTAAATGAATAGCCTTCTATTTTTTCAAGGGCTTATTTATGCTGTTGGTATGGGGTGCTCAGCAAATTCTTGGAGTGGCATGAGCCCCTGTGTTGCTCCCTGATCTATTCCTGCTGAAATATATTTCTCTTTTCCAGGACAGCATTAAAGGGCTCAGATGCTTAGATGGAGGTGTATGTGTGTGTGAGAGAGATAAAATAAAGGGGCTGCACCCCTTCTGTGAGTTGCAGTGTCTCTTCAGACTTAGCAATTAGCTCCCTGCTCATGATGAGCATCTAAATCATTAGGAGAGAGCTGGAGCCCCACATTTCTCTCTGCTGGCTCAGAGGAGAATGGAGGGTGCTTCCTGACAACTGGAACCCCCATACTATAGTCATACCCATCATCCCAGGACCAGTGGCATTGGGATTTCTGGAATCTGACACATGGCTTTTGAACTGCTCTCTTGAACACAATCCTACCCAGACTTTTCCAGCCACATGGTTTTGAATCAGGGGAGGGCAGAGGAGACGGAGATGCCTGCGCCTGTGTGTGCGGGAGGTCTGCTCAGCTAGCTGAGGACTTCTGTTCTTAGGAATGGGTGCCAGGGCATGGTGGAGGGTCATGATGCTGGGTTGCTTTTGCCAACATTTTGAGAAGATATTTAGAACAATGGCAATGCTAGGGGTCTGTTTTGGAAAAGAGAGAGGCTCAAAATCAGAATTTCCCTTTTGACCTCAGGCTTTCTCTAACCTTTGATTTTTGGAGGAAAGATGTTCAGTTCCACTGATGGTAATAACCTAATAGATACCAAGCGCTTTTCACATGTTCCTTCGTTTTACCCTCAACTCCATGAGTTCAGCTTCTGTATTGTTACCATTTGTTAGGTGAATAAATTGAGAGAGAAGTTAAATAACCTCCCCAAACCACTCCGCTAGTAAGTAGAGGAACTGAGGCTTGAGCCCAAGAACTGCCTGCTGTGAGTGTCCTTGTGCTTACCTGCCCTGCAGGACACTCTCCTCTGGCCAAAGCAACCTGAGTCCCTGCAAACTCAGTCTTGATCCTGTCTAAGTCCAAGGCTTGGACTGTGCTTCCTTCCGTCTGCTCTTGCTTTCCCCTTGCCAGGCTGGGCTGGGCATGGAGAGCCTGTGAGATTTCACTCAGGGAGAGCAAGCTTCACCACCCTGTGCTTCTAGGGTCCGAGCATCTGCTTGACTCTGCCCCAGGCCCTTCCTTTCCTTTGCAATGATTCACTGTGTCAGGGGTGTGCCAACCCTGGGCTGGCAGTGGGCCTCTCCACAGCATAGTATCAGAGGCAGAGAAAGACCAAGGCAGAGGAGGCTGATCCTCTTCTTCAGAAAGATACTGGGAGGCATTTTGAGTCTGCTTGAGAAGGGGCTGGAAAGTTGCTTAGAAACTGCTGTATGAGTGGGCACAGCTCTGGCTGACTGGCAAGTGGGAGTTGTCAGGTGCTGGCTGTTTTGTCCCCAGAGCAGGACACAGCACTAGGAGGGACCATCCTGACCTCCCAGATGCTCTTCAGACGTCACACTTGAGAGCAATACAGAAATATTTCACCTGTCTCTGAAGGTCACAAGGAGCTTTCTGTTCCTTCCAGAACTGACCAAGGCACTTCAAGAACTGCTTTTGGTCAAAATGTGTTCTTTTGTTGCTGAGGCCATGTGAAAGAGGTCATCACTCAAGTGAGGATGATCATCAGAAGGGACTTAGTTGCTACCCTAAGCCAGCCAGAAGGGGCTAACTCTGCCCTCTGCAGAGTCACCACCATGGGAGAATGCCAGGAGGGGGGCAGAAGGACTTTCCTATAGCCTCTTTGAATTCAGAGCTTTTCAAGCCATGTGGAAACATGAGAAGGTTTTGTGCAAGGAGGGAAGGCGTGAACAACTCATTTCTGTGAAAATGCATCTCTTTGTCATATTTGAAATTTGTGGGAGATTATTTTAGTTCTTGAAACAAATTTCTTCCAGGCTCCATATTATGATCTCAGTGTCAGGTTGAAGGAGTGTATTGGCTCCCAAGCAGAACGAAGGCCCTGAGGCAGATAATAAACTATATAAGTATTGCCAACTATAGGTAGAATATTTACTTTGTTTAATTTTCTAAATTTGGACCATGAACTGAAAAAATAGAGAAATTTTATCATCTCTTCATCTCCAACCTTGTGCCTCCACATTTACTGATTATTAATATTTAAACCCCATCACTCTATATGAATCATTGACTATAAAAGACATAAATTTTGCTCTATTTCCATTTCATACACATATTTCTTCACCTCTTCTGCTGCGTGATCAAGGTTCCACATTAACAATACATGCATATGTAAAGGGGCTGTGCTTATCGACGCCTTCCCCACCTTTTCTTGGCTGATTTGTTCAGTTGTGAGTTCTAGGAAATATTCACCAGGGGAACCCGGGGACTGCCGGTCTGTTTTCTGTCTTCTGCCTGGTTTTCTTCTGCAGCTTGACTATGAACCATGCCTTATCCTACATCCGGTGCCATTCTGCAGCTGGGACACTTTTCTTTGCCGATTGAAGGCTTCTTGCTCTTTGGCTCATTTCCATAATGATGTGAGTTCCTTTCAATTTGATGCTCCTTTCCTTATAAAGGAAACCTGAATTCGAAGTTTGTTCCAGTTAAGAAGGGAAAATGTTGACTTTGGATTTAACAAACTTTGTTCCTGTCTGTTAAATGTCTCACTCCTATGTGGGTATTTTTTTTTTTAATAGAGAGCGACAGTGAGAGAGAGAAAGAGAGAATCAATTTTATTTAGTTTATCATGTGGCTTTCATTGCTCTAGTTTGAAGTATGTGGTGCTGGGGTTCGAACCTGTGTCTTTGTACATGCCAGGCGAGCACCGTAACCACTGAGCGCTGCTCCAGCGGGCCTGTTAAATGTCTCACTCCTACGTGTGTATTTTGAAGCATAGAATCAAATAGGGTGGTACCTCAGCATTGGGTTACTAAATCAGAAATCTCAGATTCTCATCTGACTGGTTGATTGAGCCATCTCGGACAATTTGCTGGGTCTTAGTTACCTCACCTGGTTGGGAAGGTGGCATATTACCTGCCTTGCTGTGTCAGAGGGTAATTGGGAGGGGGAAGCAAATGTGCAAGGGAATGTGGACGTGCTTAGAATCATATAGCACTGTGCAAATGTAAGGAGATACTGTGATGCTGCTGCTGCTGCTATTTCCAAGGGTCACTGGATTAATATATTTCATATTTCCAGGAAGCACATTATTTGGTTGTTCTTATAAAATTTCATTATTAGAATTTGAACTTGAGCCCAGTTGAAAAATTGCCTCTTCTCCAAGAACTGCCACTGATTCACCAGTGTTATTGGTTGGATATGGTCACTGAGACGCCACATGTCCCCATCTGTCTTCTCCACCCCCTTTAATATTTTAAGTGGCACAGATCTCCTTTAATCTCTTTCCTATTGAGAGGTGGGGGAAGAGCCGAAAAGGGGATGTTGGCAAAGAGCTTTGAGTTCCTCTGTGGAAGCCAAGTCCTGGGTTTCTGCCATGGAGCTTGGGATTTGCATTCAGAATCTAAGCTCCCTGTACGCGCCATGCCCCTAGACCACCCGTTTCCCTGACCCTCTACTAGCTTATGGCTTTATAAAGCATACAAGGAATGCTTGAACTCTGGAGTTAGACATAGAAGGATGGAATCCCACCTCTTTTAATTTCCACCTTCCTGATGTTGGGCAAGGAGCTCCATCTTTCTGAGCCTCAGTTTCTTCATCTGCCAAATTGTGATATTAATAGTATCTACTTCACAGAACTGTGAAAATCAAATGGGAAAAAAATCATGCAGAGAACACAATGCTAAATGTTTGTTGCTATTTTACCATTAATGTTTTCAGAAGGTGGGGGTAGTTCTATATATCCTATTGATACAGGAGGAAGTTGAGCCCAGGAGCATTCTGGTCTGTATTTCTGGGGGCTGCCTCCATAATGTTTTCTGCCAAGTGCTTTGCAGAAACTCCAGAACTGAAATATGAGGTGCCAGGCTATTTTATTGTTTCCATTCATTCACTCACTCTAACCATATTGGATGCCTTTGGTGCATTGTTCCCTTTGTATGACATGACTCTAATGTGTCCCTGCTCTCCAGAAGCTTATCTGGTAGGGCACCTAAGGCCCTATACCAACTACAGGACAAGGTGGGCTGTGTACATGCTGGGGTCTGGGGTTGGACGGCGAGGGAGAAGGAGCCCCTTCTGCTTGGTTCAGAGGGTAGGTGAAAGCAGCGGACACTCAGAACAGAATTGATAGAGGAAGTGGCTATGAGCTGGTCAGCTAAATAGAATGCCATGTCTAGCTTATATTAAGTTCTCAACAAATAGGAGCTATTAATGTTATTATTTAATGCTTTGCTCACAATGGACATTCAGTATATATATTTTTGGATTGACTGACTGGCTAACTGGCAGTAGAAACAAATGAGGCAGGTTTTATTATTACCATTTCTTTTTGCTCAGAAGGGCCTCTGGCTTATACTGAACTGGGCTCAGCACTCCATCCATCATGGAGGTGGGGCCCGGTTATTACCACATGTGAATTATCAGCTTATTTCCCCCTTTGACTTGTAGCACCACACATCCATCTACCTTGGCACAGAAGGGAGCAAACCTTCCTTCTATCAACTCCCCATAGTGTCAAATTAAACAATCAGTGCCTGGTCTCAAGGAAGAGAACATGTGGTAAATTGCCATAGGACATGAAATTCTAATTCTATCCTGTTCCATCAGTCACAGCGTTTCATCTTGGAAAGGCATTTGTACACACATCCAAACTTAATAGCTCCATCAATAGCTGATATTTATTTAGCTCCTACTATGTGGTAGGACTGTACTAAGTACTTACTTTACAGACATTTCTTCATTTAAACCTCTTGCAATCTTGAATCTTGTTGGGTAGTGTTATGATTTTTCTCATTTCTCAGACAGGAAAGCAAGGCACAGAGAGAACAAATAACTAGTCTATTTGAGGTTACAAAGAACTTGGATTTGAACTTGGAGGGTCTCCACCATTGTACTTACCCCTAACCTTTGTGTTTTATGATCTTATTGCATGTTGAGGGTCAGATCGATGGTGGACTTGTTTTGTTCAATTCAGGATGAATTGTAGGTACCTTGAGTGGCAGATTTCAGAGACCATTTCAGAGACCTTTACAAGATCTGGCTTCAGCCCTAGGAAACTGCATAAACCCTCACAACTCAATACTTCTGTTTAGTAGATCTGAGGACACCAGCCTTGTCTGTTAAGTGGTGTACCCCTGTGCTGACTCTGGGTTAGGCCCTTTGAATCTTTTAGCACTATAACCTTTATGAGCACCCCATTTAAAAGTAGTCTCCTTCACTTCTGTCCCTCTTATGCTGCAGTACCTCCCTTTATGTCATTACTACCTGACATACATTTATTGGTTAAGCTATCCACAATCTGTTGCCTCCCTCTCCTTTGTTCCTGTTGTGTCTCTCGTCCTTCAAACAGTGCCTTGCACATAGTAGACTTTAAGAACTGTTTGTAGATTCTAGTGAATAGACAATCTTAGGAGATAGGCTTATTATCTCAGTTTTACAGATAAAGAGACCAAGACTTGGAGAAGTTAAGCAACATATTTAAAGTCACGCAGCTAACCAGGCTCCCATGCTTATCAGCTGATACACATCCCTTGAGCCCAAAGTTTCTTAATTTTCAGCTCCTTGTTTCTAAAATGCTTGGAGTCTGACAACCTGTTCAATGGCTGAGTGCTTTCTTTTCTGTGACTCCTTGGCATGTCACACCTGCTGGCAAATTTCTGCATACACTCCCACTCCGCCCCCTGATGCCATTACCCAAAGATTTTTCACTTTCCTATCCTATTCCTCATTGATTTATTAGCATAAGCCATTTTTAGCTCACTATTATAATAAAACTATTAATTCCTAGTGATTACAATCAGCATTAATCACATTTAACCGTACAGTATCACACAATGCCTGGCTCATAGGGGAGACTCATTTTGGATGTGGCAGTTCCCTACAGCTCTGACAGCACAAGTCTGGGTGCCTCTTCAAAAGATGCCCCTGGGTGTAATCTGGTGAGGTTACAGCTTTAGCATGCTTGCTCAAAGAGTGGAGAATTGGCTTTTAAGACATGGGTTCAAAGTTCAAAATGACCTTCCTACCTCCTAGCCATGTGTCCCCTGACCCCTCATAGACACAGCATCCAATTGTCACTGTTATTAGAAGACTGAATGGTGGCACTCTTGCCAGTGTCTCCTGGACATGACAGGAGATGAAGAATCCCTGTGTCAGTGCTCTGTACTTCCTGTCCTGTTCTCAGAGGTATTTCAGTTGAATACAGGGAAAAACTTATTTCGTAACTCATTCTGCATTTCCCCTTCTATATGGAAATTCAAGAACTCTGTCCATCCTCTGCCATTCTTTAGCTCTTTATTGAGCCCCTACTAAATGCCTGGGTGGGTGAAGAATCATGCTGAAGCCCATGGAAGCCAGGAAGAGTTGGCCAATCTGTCAATCAAGGTCCTCTTCTGTGGGTCTAACAAACCTTGTTTTTTATTTGCATCGTCATGTTCTCTTTCGCGATCAGAGACAGGAAGTACTGATTAGCTCCAGTCCCTCAGCATGGAATCAAAGACTTTAGGAAATATAAATGTCGTTCATTCATGACCATATTAAAGTAGGAGGCTATCTTTTAAATCTATAATTCCCATGGGGGTTAAAAACGTCAACAGCAAGAAATCTTCAGTTAGTTAACTGCGATTTTCTTTTACTTTATTGGACTTATTGTTAGTTAACACTGAACACCATGCCAAATGCTTTCCATGAATATTTTATTTAACCCTAATAATAACTAGACGAAGCAGTTAGTATTATTAACCCTATTTATAGATGAGGAAATGAGTGCTAAAAGAGGTTAAGGACTTAACCACATTCATAGCTGGTAACAGCACAGTGGAAATGGGCTTGCGACTTAGACCGCCCTGTTGTGATAAACACTGTTTCTTGTCTTAGCCAAGAGCTTTGAGACTGAGTGATCAATAGATACTATAAAGTAGAGAATCGATAGATGAGACAAGTAAACCTTGGTCTTCAGATGTGCTGGGAGAATTTAGAGAAGTGACTAGGTGGGGAGGGGGAGAAAGAAGAGGCAGGTTCAAGAGATGCTGCATGGGAGGGGTTGGGAACTGAACTGGTTCCTGGGCAGTGTGTGTTGTGGTGGGTTGGCGTAGGCATCAGGGTGAATGTTGTGAGCTGCAGCCCAGCTGTGACAGAAGTGCACATGTGGATCACATATTGGGGAATAACAGACAAGAACATTCACTCAAGCTGGGTGTAGAGGCCCATACATATTCCTAGCTACTGGGGAGGCTGAAGCAGGAGGATTGTAAGTTTGAGGTCAGCCTCGGCAACTTAGTGAGACCCTGTCTTGAAGTAAAAAAAGGGCTGAGGCTGTAACTCAGAGGTACGACACCCTTGGGCTCAATCACTAGTATCAAAAACCCAAAACAAAACAAAGCAAAACTTTTACTCTATTAGTAGTAGGAGGAGACATGGTTGATCAGATGATTAGATGGTGGCCTTTGAGCATGAGGCCCAAGTTGTACACGCTTACGAATCAGGATAGCCCCAGATAAAATCATAGTGAATTTGGTGAAAATTTTGCAACAGACCTGAAGAAAATATCAAATGTGCTCTCTCTTCATATTGTTTTATAAGTTTCCTTAAAATTACAATTTGGTGCAGACAGTATATCACGGGATGTGTACATGCCTTGTGATGAGATGGTCTTGGATTGGAATTCTAGCTTCATCATTGATTAGCTGAGGGACAGTGGGAAGATTAATGAGATAGTTCTGAGTCTCTAAAATAGAATGTCCACTGTAAGGTTATGAGGGTTAAATGAGGCAATGTTTATACTTTGCTTAGGGAAATTCTTGGTCATCATACATGCTCAACAGTTTCATAAAATGCAAAAATACAGGAAAGCATAGCCAAGTGTCAGGAGTATGGAAGAGTTTTCCATAAATGGCATCTCATGTATTTGGTGTAAATATATATATACAAAAATGTATAAATATATAACATATAAATGTATTTTAAATATATATAAATATGTATACATAAATATATACAAATATATATACATCTAGTACATTTGTATGAATATATATTATGTATTTGAAGTAAATATATAATATATAAATATATATTAGATATATAGTTTAGATATATATAAAATATCAACATCTAATACATTTGTGTGTGAATATATAAATATATATAAATAAATATGTATGTTGTGTCTATTGATCACTCAATCTACCTAGCTAAACTTTCAAAAGACTCATGTCTAATATCTGAACTCCAAAACATTCCACATATCAATACTCTGTGACCCCCAAGCCAAGATGGGAATGATACCTATACCCATTAGAAGTCAACCATTTTTAAAAACAAATGCCATTTATCAACATAAGGATAGCAGTGTGGTGACTTTGAGAAACATCTTGCTGGAGTCCCGTGAGTTCCTTCAACCCGTGAAATTCCAGTTTTCCTTATATGGCCTGGGACACACATATCTTTGAATCTCTGCCAAGAATACAGACGGATGATGAACATATTCATGTTGTTTACTTCTCTTAGGAAGTCGTCCCATTTATGTTCATAGTGCTTAATTAACTGCATCTTTGTTTTAAATTCTGGGGGCTAGTTGATGTAATAAAGATGCTATTATGTGTAAATAATTGATAACCTATTCAAGGTTTCCCAGTAGATGTGTTTCCAAATTGTTAGGGGTGCTGTGCATCTCTCTTGTGTCTGTGAGCACCATGTGCATGCCTAACACAGTTTGTTTACTGCCCCTTGCTTTCTTTCCGGTAGTCTTCTCCAGCAGTTCCAGAGATGCTTAATCATTGATTCTGAACCATCTTTGATTACTGGGAACATCTAATATCTTAGGTTGCTCTGTCCTCAACTCCTCTTTCAATTGGTTAATGATCTTAAAATATCCTCAGCTGCACTAGAGTGCCTTTAAAAGGCTTGCTATTTAAAGGCACCTTGGGAGGAATCCTTTGGTTCACACATTTGCATATTAGGGCAATGTTCTGAGTGTGTTTGGGAAGTCAGCAGTTCCAGATAATATTGACAACAGCCTTTTGGCCAGGGTTGACATTATCTAACTAAGGCTTGCTACACACAGATCTTTTCCATATATCATTTTGCTTAGCTTTACTGCTCAGGTCAATGTCAAGATCAACTAATTAATATCAGAGTTAGCGAACTTCATAAATACACTCACATATTCTGAAGTGGACACTTTAAAATAGCATGAATTTTAAATTTCATTATAAAACACAGTGGGGTTTTTAACAGAACACCAACAAACAATGTTGTTACGCAATTAAAAAATAATAAAGAAAACCTACCTAAATGGCTGTAACTTCACAGGCTCACAATGATGTCCACTGCCCTGGGAACATAAACTCATGAGAACTTGCGGGAAATAAACTGTTAAGCTAGAGGACTCAAAATAGACCAGGCCTGCTATGCAAGTAGTTTAAGCATTGCTAACATGCCTCTTGCATGCAATATGTCTGAGTGGGAAATGAGCATTGCTTTTCTTGCCCATAAGCCCCACCATGCACTTAATCCTTGGCTTCCAGGTTGCTTCTGCATATCATTTTTTCAGGTGCAGAAAAATAGCATTTTCTGCACACCTCATCAGTTCTTAATAAACAACCCCCTCTGATTCTTCCATTACCCTTGACACTGGTGGCATTTCCTTTCTGCATCATGTTGTAGGGTAGCAGGAGGCTATGGTTGACCTTACACAAGACCTTTGAAGCTCAGAGAGATAAAGCTACTGGTTCCTGACTGCACACAGTTGTATTCAGAGCTATGCTGGGTAAGAACTTGGATTAGAACTCAGGACCCTTGTGGCGTCCATCTGTTGCTCTTGCTTTCTATGATAAATCTCTTTTCCTGCTAGGATGGTTTGACTTTTTTACGTGATCTTGATTTCCATTTTAATAATCCCATGCCTTCCCTTGACTCTGCAAAGGAATTAAATTTAAATATGTAGTCTACATTTTATCTTGACATTTTCTTTAGAAGGCAGGAACAAGAAGGAAACGGAACGGCGGGGGGCAGATATTCAGTCTTCTCATCATGAGAATAAAATCCTTCTGTTTCATTGGAACTCTTTGTTCAGATCCTCTTGGGAGACACATAGAGCCAAGGGCTGCTTTGAATTCCTCCAGGCTGTCCAGTTACCTCTGGAGACACCAGGAAAAACCTGCATTCCCTATCCCAGATCTCTGTGGGGAACATACCAGTGTCAGCATTAAGCGATGTGACTTAAAGATAGTCTTGTCAGTCTAATTGATCTTGAGTCATTGCCTCTCCTGTCAGAGCTGTCTATCTCCTTACCCATAATCCTCATCACTTTGATAGCCTGTCAGGAATATGGGACTTGGCCCAGTCTTGCCTTCATCCAATAACATTATGAAATTGATACTGACACTTCCATTGGCACTAATTTCTCTAAGAGATTGGAGCCAGAGGACAAGTGGTTTAGCTTCATGGCAGTTAAGCTTTCCAAGTAGATCAAGATGGCCTAAGATTGATTGACCTGCACCCTGAGGATGGGGGAGGGAGAAGGGAACAGAGGGAAAAGAGGGAATGGAAAATCAATGTCTGCATCGTCATCATCAAGTGATATTTATTAACTGCCCAAGAAGGACAGTGTCCTCTATGGATATATCTGAAGATATATGCCCATCTCTTTCGTAGGCTGCTTCAAAAGAGCTTTAGAGAATTAAGATGGAAATTTATTGGCTGGAGGGGTTCACTGGTTTACTTGTGATATTGCCCCCTAGTGTCTAGAGTTCTAAACAGCAATTGAGTTCACCCATGATAATTTTGTCTCCACCTTCTTGTTTCCACTCACAGGAGGCCTACACTACTTTTTGTTAGGGTGACTATTATAAATAAGGACTGTCCTGGGAAAATCAGAATGCATAGTCAACTTCCTTTTAATGATGCATAACTGGATTGGAGGGACAATAGTCCCTTCCTGGTAGGGTTAGTTTCTTATCTGAATTTCCTTTAGAATTGTGGATGCACATGGAAACAGGATTTAGAGGAAAAGATATACCATCAAGGCAAGAGGTTTTTATGGATTGACTTGTTTAATAATATTACCTGTGGAACTCAGTACAAGAATAACACCATAAAACAATTGCAGAAAGTCATAAAATTGAGGAAGATTATGCATTTTTCAGATTGGATGATTAGACCTTTGGATTTTTCCTTTGTACCATGGCTAACTCACTATTATAGAATTTCTCTCCCTCTCCATCCACTTCACTGCCCCCTTGTAAGGTACAATAGACCCTCTCATCAGTGGTTTCAATTGCAGTCTGAAAATACCAAATGGAAAATTCTAGAAATGAACATTTCTTAGGTTTTAAATTGTATGCCATTCTGAGTAGCTTGATGAAATTTCATACCCTCCTAACATCCCTTTGTCCAGAGTGTCTGAGTTGTATACGTTACCCACCCATTTGTAACTTAAGTAGCCATCTTGGTTATCAGATTTATCATCATCACATTTCTTGTGTATAGGGTTTAGTACTATCCACAGTTTCAGGCATCCTCTGGAGTCCTGAAATGTTTCCCCATGGATAAAGGGGGGACACTTTCATTCAGCTGTGTGTTTAAGATCCTTGAAGACATTACACCTAAATATATTATGTACATTACCATGAAAATATTTTGTCTGGTGAGATAGAGGAAGGGTTGAGATGATAAGAAAACAGGCCAGTAAGTCTATATACACACCTGTTTAATAGCTGGTGTTAGTGTGGGAGTTTATATGCAGTCTTGCTCAGAAGCACATATGTGTAAACACATTCACATGAGGTTTCTGGCATGTTCATGAGGGTCTGGTGGTGGACATGCATGTGGTGACATTGTTGCCTTGCCCTGTGTGACTAAGGTGGCTTCCTAGAGAACATGGCAGTGTGGGTGTGGGCCTGGCCAGTGGAGCCACTGCAGGGGAGCTGGGGCAGCTGCGTAAACAGGAGCAGCTACTTCAGTATATACGGTGTGCCGTGTGGGGAGAGATCACAGAGCTGACATGGTGCTATTTCGATTGGTTTCGGTGTTGTATTCATACCTTCACATGCTGGAAATCAATCGACCTTCTGTCCCCTCGCCACTCCTGCTGCAGTGCAGTTCGAATGAAATGCTTATATCATTTTTATGGCGTGTCTGTGGAAGGGATGAGTGATCCAAGAGCTTAATAGAGGCTGCTGAGGCCCTTGTGCAGCTGCTATCCAGGTATGTGGGAGAAGAGGAGGCGGCCAGTGTTCAGGGTGCCTCAAAGGTGCAGACCCTGAGGAAACAGAGGTAGGCTGTGGGGGTAGAAGATAAGGCAAGGCTTTCAGGGTGGGAGAGAACTGTTTTGCAGGGATGAAGTTGAGAACAGTTGGAGCTCCTGGCTAGTATCTCTCAGGTGCTGCTAGTATCTCTCAGGTACACCTGTGACACGGTCCGCATCGCAGGTGCTATATCTGTTGGTGTTTGGTGGGTCCTGCCTGCAGACCTGGAGCTCTTCTTGAGGCTAGGATTGGGTTTTTTTCCCTCCTTTCTCATTTCTAGCTCAGGACCCAGCATACCACATAGTATGTGGTGAGCACTTGAGCTGGAATGGCCATTCTGGAAGGTGTGGGGTGAATAGTGGACCATATTGCTCACAGAATCCACTGTCAAGAATTCTGAAGGGGGCACATTGCTACAGTCCCTGGGTAGCTGTCCTTGGGAGATAAACACCTGAAGAGGAAATTCCCTATTTACCCCACAGCCTCAAGGTCCTCTGCGAGTCTCACCTACGTTATAGTGCTGTTTCATACACTGTGTCTGTCATTGCTACTCAGACCTGATGCTGAAAGTTAGATAAATGCGAGATGTGATGTTGTAGGTTGAATTATGCAAAAAGATAAGTTGAGCAGAGTGTAGTGTCTCATACCTGCAATCCCAGTGTCTCAGGCCAAGGCAGGAAGATTGCAAATTCAAGTTCAGCCTCAGCAACTTAGTGAGATCCTGTCTCAAAATTTTGAAAAAGGCTGGAGATGTAGCTCAGTGCTAGAGTGCCCCAGGGTTCAGTCTCTAGCACTATCACCACCACCAACAACAAAAAGTGTATATTGAAATCTTATCCCCTCCCAACCTAAGTTGGTTGGTACTTATGAAAGTGACCTTATTTGGAAATGCTTTTGTAAATAGAATTAAGTTATAAATTAAGATAAGGTAATCCTGGAGTCAGGTGAGCCTTACTGATTGGACTGGTGGCCTTGTAGAAAGACAAAAGATGCAGAAACAGATACAGAAAGAGAGAGAGGAAAATGCCATGCATTGAGAACACAAGCCTGGGTGACGACAAACCAGGGAATGCCAAGATTGCCAGCTGCCAAGGGAAGCTAAGAGAAGGCATGGAAGGATTCTGTTTGGAGGCTCAAAGGGAGCATGACCCTACTGATGCCTTTATTTCAGAGTTCAAGCTTCCAGAATGATTAGAAAACAATTTCATGATTTTAAGGCTCCCAGTTTGTGGTATTTGGCCAACAGCAGCTCTAGAAACTAATACATGTGTGGGTGCAATGTTCAACTACGTCTATTAAAAATACTTTACTAGAGGCTCAAAAAACTTTAAAAATATAAAAGATAAAGTCCTTTTCTTTGAGGGGTTTGTGATCTAGATACTTCCAAGACTAACCCAGCAGTTTGTGTTGGTATGAATGCAGAGAAGGGCCAGTGTCAACCCTCAGAACAATCCCAACTATAGGGAACATGCAAATACAGAAATGATTTTCTTATGTTTTCTAGAATTGCAGTGTTTCTGATGAAAATCGTAATATTGGCCAATGGCATAACTTCCATAAGTAAAATTCAGAGTAACCCTTTGTGACCTGTCCACAGAGATATGATTGCCATGGGTGTAGGGTGTAGGGTTCTTAGAACAGGCTCTAAGACATGCTGTGTTGGGTGGAAGCAACACTGCTTGCCTGGTAGCTGGGTCTCAGGAATGTGCTGAACAAGATGAGCAGGAACCAGCACCTGGTCCAGTGAGCTGCAGGTGAGAGGCCACAGAACGGCCAGGAAACACCTGTAATAGTGACTCACACTTGCAAGGCAGGGCTGTATCCTACAGTGAGAGGGTGTGTGGTTTGGGGTGTTCATGGCCTTCAGTAGAAGTACTTCCGGGACCTTGAACCCTGTGGACGCCAACAGAGAACTCTAGTTTCTGTTCCAGGGGCCACAGGGAAACCATGGCACTAGAATCTGTTTTGTAGCGTAGTTTAATATTCATGGGGCCAACCTTGGCCTTGCACAGCTTTTATGAGGCACCTTTTCCTTAAGTCTGGGTTTGTGGTGCTGTTCATGCTGTGTGTGTGCCACAGAGTTTATAAGTCACTCCTAAGTTTCTAATCCTAGGAAGGGGATTCATAAAGTCATCAACTCTCAAACAACATTTACAAAGACCCACCTGGTGGGGAGTTCTTGGAGCTCTCAGAAATGCTGATTCAGAGAATATAAACAATAACATGCAGGAGGGGTTGTGGGGAGTTGGGAACACTAGCACACTGTTGGTGGAACTGCAGACTGGTAGAGCCCCTCTGGAAAGCAGTGTGGGGAATCATCAAAAAAACTAGGGATGAACCCACCATATGATCCAGCTATTCCTCCCTTGGGTATTTTTCCAGGGGATTTAGAATCAGCACATTACAGTGACACAGCAAAATCCATGTTCATAGCAGCTCAATTTACAATAGCTAAATTATGGAAACAACCCAGATGCCCCTCACTGGATGAATGGATCCCAGAACTGTGGTACATATATACCATGGAGTTCTACTCAGCAATTAGAAACAATGATATTGCAGCCTTTGAAGGTAAATGGATGGCTATAGAAGAAATCATGCTGAGTGAAGTCAGCATAACCCAGAGAACCAAGGGTTGAATGTCTTCCCTCATCTGTGGAGGCTGGAGCTAAATAAACCCTGACCATTGTGAAAGGTGGTCAACTCTCATGCTTTAAACCCTGAAAAGGTGTAGTGGCATACAACCTAAGGCATTTGTAGAGATGTATTGGGAAAGAGGCAGGAGTAGGAGAGGGACAAAGGTGGTTAATTAGGGGGCGCTAAGGGGTAAATCTAATTTTCAGAATATAAATATATTGTTTCGTTGGAAACATGTTTGTTCAACAAATAAATTTGTTAAAAAAATAATTTAAAAAACCCAGAAAACAAAAAACAATATGTGGCTTTCTAACTGGGAAACCCCATATGTCAGCTAGTGCCTGTAAGGCTACACGTTGCTCCTGAAAACGGTTTTCTTCTCCTTGACCTTAATCATCTCCATCTCATTGAACTGATCATGCCTACGTTAACTTAGAAGAATTTCATGTTGAGGACTGAGGATGTTACTCAGTGATAGAGCACTCTCCTATTATGCATGAGGCCCTGAGTTCAATCCCCAGCACCACCACAATAACAAAAGAACTTCATTCTGAAACCATTTGACATCAACCAAATGGTTGATTTTATATATTTTTTTATATATTAGATTTTATCTAATATATATAAAATATTTTATATATTAGATTTTATCTAATATATATAAATATAAAAAATATAAAAAATAAAATATTTTATATATTAGATTTCTGCTTGTGAACAAGGTAAATTGGGGAGATTTGTGCTTAGCCCACAGGAATTTGGGCTCTCATTCTCTGGTTCTTAATAATGCAATACAGTTTAGTTAGTGAGAAAAGTGGAATGAGCAACGGGTGAAGGGCATGGGGACCTCAGTGGTCCAGCATGGCAGCACTTACCATGGCATGAACACACCCACTGTAGCATGAACACCAATGACATTTCCTTCCATTTCCCACTGAAGTGCAAATTGTGGGTAAACCTGTAGGGGAAACACATACTTCTATGTTGGTATACTTTGGGCTATACTACAGTGGCTGGAGCTGAATTTATGAATGTTGAGACTTGAAAGGCCTTGGACAAAGAACATGAGCATTTTATATTCCACCCATCTTACATGTGCAACGGAAAGGTAATGATTTACTTCTTGTTGATGCCTCATATCAGTATTTGGGTATGTCATGTCCTTCAAAAAATTATGTGTAAGACAATGGAAAATGTTCAGACATGAAATGATTAGGTTATGAGGATTGTGGCCTAATCAGTGGATTCATACATTAATACGGATTAACTGGATGGTGACTGCAGGCAGGTAGGGTGTGGCTGGAGGAGGTGGTTCACTGAGCTTATATTTTGTCTCTGGTGAGTGGAGCTCTC
>PVKS010017569.1:0-41729 GCA_004027875.1 Aplodontia rufa
GTGTTGTGGGGTGTGTGTTGTGTTGTGGGGTGTGTGTTGTGTGGTGGGTGCGGTGTGCATGCATGACCTCTCAGCTTGCACGCTATAGGGCAGCTGAGCTCTGAGTGGTGATGCACTTTGGGGGAACTGTGCTGGCAATGCTGGCTCTGCACTTGTGCCCTGTGCTCTGAGGAATGCAGACACTTGGCTTCCTGGCCCCGCACTCAGGACTGCCCTGCTTGGGGTGGGGGCTCCCACAAGCCAGCTTCCCTGGTGCCTTCTCCCCTGCAGTGCCATCGCAGGCAGGTCACCCTGGCTGCTCTGACAGGATGGGCGTGGACAGTAGGCCTGCTGGTGCAGTGGCTGCCCAGAGACTCCTGTGCGCTGCGCTGGGCCCCATGGGTGCAGCAGGCCATGGGGACAGTGGCCCTCTGGGCTCTTGGGCATGCTGACTTGGCTGAGGCCGCACTGGGCCTCAGTGCTCAGCGTAGTCTCCACTTCCCCTGCCCTGGCTGGACGGGGAAGGGCGTGGAAGCCCCAGGTCACCACATGGGGAGATCCGAGGTCTTCCCATGGGGAGGGCTCTCCGTGGGAGCCTCAGAGCCCCAGGAGCAGGCTCCAGGGTCGGACGTGCAGGTCCTGCTGCGGCCCACCCTGCTGGCCTCCGTGCTCCTGCTGGAGCTCTGCTGGAGGAAGCAGCTCCATCACTCTGACCCCAGGTCACGCTGTCCCTCCAGCCTGCCAGTCAGAGGCCCTTCGTCTTGAGCGGTCCTTGCAAGAAGTGGAGCTGCGCTGGCACCTGGAGAAGCAGAAGAGGCGAGCACTGCACAACAGCCTGGTGGTGAGTACCACGCAGCGCAGGAGGCCACCCCTGGGCAACACTGGACAGCACGTGCAGAAAGCTTGGAAGGGATGTGGGTATGGGGCTGAGGTCAAGGGGGCTCCAGTTTCCTCCCCACTTGGACGCCACTGGCCACTCTGGCTGCCTGGTCAGGAGGCAGGGATGGCATCGAGAGGCGTTGGTGGCCCAGGCACACAGGAGCAATGCTGGCCACAGGCTGGGACCACATCAGCTGAGCTGACGCCAGGTGGGGGTGAGGAGTGCTGTTGGGCGCAGAGAGCAGGGGCCGGAGACATTGGCAGCTCTTCTCCATGCCTTCTTCTCCATGAGATTCCCACTGCTCAAAAGACATGGGTCTGAGACTCCATGAAAGTGACAGAGACAGTTCCCACCCCTCTGCACCAGCTGGCCAGGGGTGGTAGGTGGAGAGGCTGCCTGAGTGCACTCTGCTGACCTGTCTGGGTTCTGCTGCCCAGTGCCCATGAAACCTGCGCTCCTGAGGGCTGCTCCACTTTCACGGAAGTGAGCAGCTCCTTGGGAGAGACACACCTGGGGGCACCCTGACTGCACTCTCCAAACTGGGCCCCCTGAGCGCACGTCCATCTGGGCTCACAGGTTGTCAGTGCTCTGAAGCCCCGTGGCACTTTATTTTATTTTTCAGTACTGGGATTGAACCCAGGGTCACTTAACCACTGCGCCACACCTCCAGCCCCTTTTTTGCTTTTTATTTTGAGATGGGGTCTCACTAGTTGTGTAGATCCTTGCTGAGTTGCTAAGGCTGGCCTCCATCCTCCTGTCTCCACCTCCGAGGGACCGGGATGACAGGTGTAGCTGCCACGCCCAGGCTCCCCTGTACTTTATCGGACACATCACTGATGGGAGCACACTTCTGTCGGGGCTCACAGGTACCAGTGCGTGGCAGCCCTGTGCTTCTTCATCAACCAGCACACCAGCACTCACCCTCTGGGCTGCTGAAGACACCACGGGGTTTAGGAAAGCGAGGAAAGATGAAGGTTAGACAGAAGTTCCCAATAAGCTGTCGCTTCTCTTACCTGGGCCCTGAAAGGTGCAAAGGTGCAGCCTGAGATGGACACAGGCCCCATAGGCAAGTCCACGTGGAAGAGCCCAATAGTCCAGCAGATGGTGCCCTTCCCGGCACTGGAAGTTGGGGTGCAGGTCTCAGCTTCTGTGGACACTCAAGAGGCTGGAAATCCCTCTACCTGGCTCTCAGAAAGCATAAGACGTCTCTCATCCTAAATCACCGCTGAGGCTTTAGATTGACAAAGCTTCTAAGCACAGAAAGGAAGCAAGGGTCACTCCCTGAGCCGCACAGGAATAAAACGTCCAGGTATGGGGCTGGAGCAGGGCTCAGCGGGTTGGAGCACTTGCCTGGCAAGCACAAGGACCCGGGTTTGAACCCCAGCACCACGTACACAATTAAGTGTCGGAGATTCTCTATCCCCCACCCTTTAAAAAAAAGTTCAGGTATTAAATCAAGGAACTGCTGCAGCTGTGGAGCGTCTGGCCCTCGTCAGGCCTTTGAGAAAGGATTGCATGAAATACTTTTGGACAAAATTTCAAAGTGAGAGCTGGCAGCCGCTCTGCTAAGAGCACCCAGCCCTAGGGAGAGGCTGCGGTTGTGCCCTCAGGAGCCCCCGCGGGGGCAGGCTTTTGCCTTGGCGCCCTCTGGCTCTAATTCTAATGCTGAGGTGGGCTGAGGAGATGCAGGAGGCCTGGTTGTTAACTCAGGGGATGACATAGGTCTGCTGCAACAGGCCAGAGCAACTGCTGAACCTGACGCACGGGCATGTGTGGAAGACACTGAAGGACCCGGGGACCCCCAGCACTGCAACGTCCTGATGAGCCCAGAGCAGCTGCAAGTGGGCCTGGGCACCCTGGGACCGGCTTCCCCACTGCAGAGAAGGGCGAGCATGGGCTCAGCCATGGGCGGGTGGCCTCGTCCTGGCCTCCTCAGCCCCACGTGCTGACTGGTGCAAGGATGGCACAGGCCCCTTGCCCTGCAGGTGGGCTGACCTGCTGGGGCTCCCCGCTCTTGCTGCTGGGCTAAACCCCATCAAAGGCAGCCCCTGCCACCCTATAGGGCCAGCCCCTTGCCAAGCTCCTTTCCCCGCAAGACTTGGCTTGTGCCAGTCCAGGCACCACACACTTGCAGTTAGGTGACTGACCCAGGGCTGGGAGAGCTGGCAGTCGCCTTTGAGTCCAGTCCAGGCTTCTCTGGGTGCAGGACACCTGCATACCAATGATGTGAGGTGCCAGTGCTGCCACAAATGGGGTTGCTGGGCTGCACTACAGAAGGCATCTGGGGCAGAGTGGTCGTCAGTGCCACACTGCTCCATGTGGCGACAGACACCTGCCAGGTGCTGGCGTTTGGGATGAAATGAGACTGGGTGGATTCCAGCCACTTCAGGGCAGTGCTGGGGCTTAGCTTTGAGCAACGAGAACTGGAGCAGGTGGAGACCTGGGCCTGGAGGGTGTCAACCGGCCAAGTGCGAGGTGACAGGTGCCCCGTGGTGAGGCAGCCACCAAGGCAGTGGAGAGAGGTGTGGTGCTCTGGAGTAACAGGCACCTCCCCACCAGAGGCAGAAAGCTTGTGCTCAGCTCCACGCTGCCCCGCACCCTGAAGGGGAGGGCCAGCAGCCTGCCCTCACCAGCACCTGCGCAGCGGCTCTCCTTGCTGCAGACCTCTTGATGACACCAGCTGGGTGCAGCCTCAGGGGTGAGGAGGATGAGTGGGTTGCAGCACCTGAACACAACTGGGGACCAGTCAGAGGCATCTGCAGGTTGCCCGGGAACAGAGGTGTCAGGATTGAATCAGAGAAGTCCAGATGGCCTGGACCACTCGCTGCTCTGTATGGGACATTTCCAGAACCAGGTGTCTGTCAAGCGCCATGCTCCTCCATGTTCACAGTGGCCTCTACTGTTTCAGGAGCTGAAAGGAAGCATCAGAGTTCACTGTCGCATCCGTCCCTTGTTGCCTTTCGACAGTGAGTGGGATGGCCTGGCCTCACACAGCAGGTGACGTTGCACTCGGGTGTGGCCATGTGTGGCCATGCAGGGGTGTTGAGGAAGAAGGTGTAGAACTGGCAAGAGTTACCATGCCCCCCACAAGAGCTGCTCATGTCTGGGTAGGGCTTTCCTTCAGGATGGTGCTTCTGGCTGGGTGACTGGACCCCAGGGAGTGAAGCTTGAAAGTGGCTGAAACACCTGTGCTCCTCCAGCCTCCCCAGGCTTCCCAGCCTCCCCAGCCTCCCCTGCCTTCCCAGTCTTCCCTGCATCACTCAGCCTCCTCTGCCTGACCCAATCTCCCCTGCCTCCCCAGCCTCCCCTGACCTACTCAGCCTCACCTGCCTCATTTACCTCCCAGCCTCCCTGCCCCACTCAGCCTCCTCAGCCTCTCCTGACTGATCCAGCCTCCCTGGTCTCCCCAGCCTCCCCTGCTCCTCAGCCTCCTCTGTCTCCCTAGCTTCCCCGACCCATTCAGCCTCTCCAGCCTCCCTGTCTCCCTCGCCTCTCCTGCCCCATTCAGCCTCCCCTTTATCTCCTACTTCCTACCCTACCCGCATCTCCAGCCTATACTGTCTCTCCCCAGCCTCTCCAGCTTCGCCTGACCCACTCAGCCTCCCCAGCTTCCTCTGCCTCTGTCTGGCTGGTCTCATCATTCTGCTTCCTGCTCTCTAGTCTGGCTGGTGTTGCCCTCCTGTTCTCAGGCCCCCCTTATTCTGTCCAGGTTTTACTTCCCTCTCAGGATCTGGCTCTGGTCTGTGCTGACATTGAATGAATTGGCATTTGGCATCAGGAAGCCCTTGGTGAACCCCATAGTGTGAAGACAACGCTTTCTCTTTCTGATGGTGACTGAGAGACCTTTCCAAATTCTTAAGGCTTCCATTCTGCCAGTGATGATACGCAGTGTACACTTATGACTGATGGGAACAACAGTGTGATAGTTAGCAGCCCTAAAACGTGGCACAGCTTCTTGAACCTGCCTTCCAGGTGGTTCTCACAGATCGCTTTGGTGGCACCGAGGACCTGTTCCGCAAACTGAATGAAACTGAGTTTCCCACTGGCACTCGCCACCCCTCGGGTGTGATATGGGCAGCTGGGACACAGACGCAGTGGCCAGAGCAGTGCGGGGCTCGTGAGTAGCTTCACAAACCCTGGTCCATGCTCCGTCGCCGTCTGTTGGAAACGTGCACGGGTCCTAAAGGCACGGGTGCTGGCGTGCTGCTGCTGCGCCCACTCTCTGAGGCACTTTGGCTCAGAGCACGCACAGGAGTGGAAGATATGAAGTAGAGAGCGGAGGTGACAGAAAACTGCGAGCAAAGAAAAAGTAAACAGTGGAGCAGGAGGAGCAGGGTGGGGCAGGGGGAGTGGATCCTCAGGTGCACACGGGAAGAGGCCAGGCTGCATTCAGAGGAAAGAGAAGGACAATCGAGGGCCCCAGAGGCCTGGGGAAAAACCTGCACACACCATGTGGATGGAAAGCCAGAGCACTCTGTTCACAGCGGGGATTGGGAAAGAGATCACCCTGGTGACCTTTTAAAGTCTCTTTTATGTCTGCAGCTCTGTCTCACCAGAAGTGGTCCATGCGCTTGACGACGTGAGTATTCCCAGTGTATCCACCCAGAGAGGCATTCCCTGTGTTCCCAGGGCCCCTACCCCCTAGTGTCCACCCAGAGAGGCACTCCCTATGTTCCCAGGTCCCTACCCCCTAGGGTCCACTCAGAGAGGCACTCCCTGTGTTCCCAGGTCTCTACCCCCTAGGGTCCACTCAGAGAGGCACTCCCTGTGTTCCCAGGGTCCCTACCCCTGATTCACCCAGAGAGTAGCTCCCTGTGTTCCCAGGGCCCCTACCCCCTAGGGTCCACTCAGAGAGGCACTCCTATGTTCCCAGGGTCCCTAACCCCTGATTTACCCAGAGAGGCACTCTCTGTCTTCCCAGGGCCCCTACCCCTGATCCACCCAGGGAGCACCTCCCTGTGTTCCAAGGCCCCTACCCCCTAGTGTCCACCCAGAGAGGCACTCCCTGTGCTCTCTGTGCCCCTAATACGTAGGGTCTAGCCAGAGAGCACTATCATGTGTTCCCAGGGCGCCTAACCACTAGTGTCCACCCAGAGAGCAGCTCCCTGTGTTCCCAGGACCCCTAACCCTAGGGTCTGTACCCAGGACGCAGAGCCCACTGGAGAGACTCCCATCAGGCCCGGTTGGAAACGCAGAGCTCACAAAGGGGCTGAGCTTTGGAACTGGTGACTCTGAAAATCTCACTGATGCCGTTGCGGGGCGCTGCGTCAACTCCTGACCTGGAAAGTGGGAAGGGAGAATCAAACGCTGCTGCTGGCCTTCCTGTAGGAAAGCAGTTGATGGCCAGTGGCTAGTTTTGAGACACTCTTTATTTAGAGGCAATAGGAAAAGAGGAAAAATGGACTCTCAAAGGAGAGCGGCTCTTTCAGAGAGAAGGGTGCCAGGTAGGGGACATTCTGCACAGACACCCTAGCTGACAGATTCAGAGCCGACATGGAAAGGTCACCGTCTGAAATGCCTTAGTGGCAGTGGCCCTGGGTCACAGGCATCAGTGACTGCAGCGCACCTCTGAACGCTGGCAGCTCAAGAATCAGGAGATGGGGAGTCACGTCCTTGTGATGGGGTTGGAGGTCAACAGGGCCGCCACAAAGGGCTTTGGCTGCCACAGTGGAGCTGCGTCTGGGTGGGTCCCACATGGGTCTCCACCCCGTCACGGTAAAGGAGAGGATGATGTGGGTGCTTCGCTTGACAAGCACCAGGCGTCCCCAGCAAGTCAATAACATGGGGCATTCAAATTCGTATGGAGTAACAGAAGACCCAGAATAGCCAAAACAATACTCAGCAAGAAGGAGGAAGCAGGTGGCATCCCAATCCCTGACCTGAAGTTATACTATAAGGCTATAGTAACAAAAACAGCATGGTATTGGTATCAAAACAGAATTGAAGATCAATGGAATCGAATAGAAGGTTCTGAGATGAATCTCTATACCTTTAACTATCTGATATTTGATAAAGGGGGCAAAAGCATAGTGTGGAAGAAGGACAGCCTGTTCAACAAATGGTGTGGGAGAAATTAGACAGCCACATGTACACAACTGAAGCTGGATCCTTACCTTTCACCCACAAAAATTAAATCAAAATGATTCAAAGATCTGGATATTAAACCAGCAACTTTACAATTGCTTGAAAAAGAGTTAGGATCAACACTACAGGACATAGGAGTCAGCTCCACCTTCCTTAAAAAGATTCCCATGGTGCAAGCAGTAAAGTCAAGAATAAATGAATGGGATGCCATTAAACTAAAAAGCTTTTGCACAGCTAAAGATTTAGTCAAGAGTGTCAAGAGAGAACCTGCAGAATAGGAGAAAATCTTTGCCTGCTACACCTCAGACAGAGGGCTAATATCCAGAATATACAAAGAACTCAAAAAACTAAACACCAAAACCACAAATTATCTAATCAATTAAATGGGCTGTGGAACAAAAAAAAAAACTTCTCAGTTGAGGAAGTCCAAAAAGCCCATAAACATATGAGAAAATGCTCTACATCACCAGCAATAAGAGAAATGTAAATCAAAACTTCAGTGAGATTCCACCTTATTCCTGTCAGAATGGCAAAAATGAAGAATACAAACAATGACAGATGCTGGAGGGGCTGTGGGAAGAGAGGATCATTGTCATATTGCTGGTGGGACTGCAAATTTGTACAGCCACTCTGGAAAGCAGTGTGGAGAATCCTCAAAATTAGGGCTAGAACTGCCTTATGACCCAGCTATCCCACTCCTGGGTATTTTCCCAAAAGTGCTAGAATTGGCATATTATAGAGATACAGCTTCATCAATGTTTATAGCAGCTCAATTTACTATAGCTAGACTATGGAACCAACCCAGATGCCCCTCTCTTGATGAGTGGATTAAAAAACTTTGGTACATATATACAATGGAATACTACTCAGCCATTAGAGAAAACAATATTGTGGCATTTGCAGTCAAATTGATGGAGATGGAAAAAATTATGCTAAGTGAAATATCCCAAACTCAGAGACTCAAGGGCCGAATGTTTTTTCTCATATGTGGACACTAGAATACAACCGGATACAGTAAGATAGATGGCCAAGCTAATAATAACCTCAACATGTATGAATTTTTACATGAACAGGGGGAACCTTGCCTAGGATGCTGGGGGACATAGGGTGGCAGAGAGCAGGAGAGGGAATAGGAAGGATATCAAGGAAACCGGAGGGAGGGAGTATGGGGGAATCAACTCAGAGGGGAACCTTCGACTTCCATGAGAAGTCCAATTAACACGGATGTCAAGTAGGGGGAAACATGGAACCAGGGGGAACCCAAGGGGGGAAAACATGGAATGGCATCAGCCTTGGCTTGCTCTGTCATTATATAGTTGTTCTTGATTGTTTGATAATGATTCCCTCATAATTGTAAGACCATATTTAATGAATTTTTAAAAATGTTAAAAAAAAATGGGGCACAGGTGCTGTGGCTCAGGTGTCACTGTGGGCTGAGCAGAGCCAAGTTGAGCAAGCTCACCAGGTGACATCTGGGACATGGGGATGTGCGGCCTGTACTGGGGGTGTTCGAGCAGGACATCTGCCCCAGCCTGAGCTTCCAGTTAGCAGGAAACAACCAGTGCAGGAGAAAAGCATTCAGGTTTAACCAGAGGCCCAGGGCACCCTTGTCAGGAAGTGAAGACTGGGGGCGTGGCATAGCCTGGTGCCATCTATCAGGCTGAGCCAAGAGGTGAGGTCAGGGGACACATGAGGACAAGGGGACACAGGCCTGTTTATAGGCCTGCCCATGTCTTCTCCCAGAACCTCCGCAGGCACAGGGCACCCCTCCTGAGGCCAGGAAGAGAAGCTCTTGGGGTGCTGCCCTTGTGCAGCTGGCAGAGCCTGTGGGTCGCATGACTCAGGTACGCCACCTCTGCAGAGGTGCTTGAGGAGGTTAGCAGAGAAGGTCTCTGAGGACCGAGTCCTTGCACCCTTCAGGGAGCCTCTTCTCTACCTCAGTTCTCCTGGTCTTGTGCTCCCGTGGAGACTCAGTGTCCGTGCATCACCTGGGCTTGTGTGGAAGCAGGCGCTCAGCTGCGTCTGGGCCCAGCATATACGCTACTCAAGCTGGAAACGTCCAAAGCCAAATTCCGGGCTTGCTCTGAGCACTCTCCTGGTTCCCAGCTCAACACATGGCGATTCTACTTACTTAGTGTCCAATGCCAGAAACACCAGGGCCACTCTCAACCCTTGTCCAGGTCCTGTTAATGCCACAGTGAAATCTCCCTGATGGCCTGCCATTGAGGCCACCCCTGCTCCTGCCTGCTGATGGCCTGTGGTCCTGGCTGCCTATTGACGGCCCACTGAAGGCCTACTCCTACCTGCTGATGGCTTGCAGGCCTGCCGTCCAGGCCACCTCTGCTTCCACCTGCTGAAGGCCCTCGGTCCAGGCTACCCCTGCTCCTATCTGCTGCCTGCCATCCAGGCCACCCCTGCCCCTGCCTGGCTGCTCATGGCTCCTCTGTGGCCTGCTCACCTGCTCTGCAGTGGGGTCCTTCTTGGTGCAGCTTGGCCACTGCAGCTCCAGGCAGGAGCCTTTGCAGTGTGCACGTGAAGCCCTGTGGTGCCCGCAGCTTGTGCTCCCCTTCCCCTTCCAGCACAGACCTCCCTTCCTCAAAGGGCTCCCTTGCACCCAGGCTGCATGTTGCAGTCTCCTCCTCACTGTCACTGCGTGCCACAGAGGCCTCAGGGCGGGGCTGCTACTGTTCACCACAGCACCCAGGCAGGGCCTGGCAGGCTCTCAGCGTGGCTCCCAGCCCTTCACAGCCGCACTCCACACCACATGTGCAGGGGACGCATGAGTCATGGGCCTGACTGTCTTCCTTCGGCGGAAGGCTGGGTCTAACAGGGACAGTTTGACGATCAAGGTTTAGTTTTGCAAGCGTGAGCCAATTGTGAAGAACTGAAGCTGTTTTAATGACGAGTGTGGCTTTGCAACACGGAAAGGCTTGGGTTTCTGTGTTTCAGGAGATGGGATGGGAGGTGGGAGAAGGGCTCAGCCTTCATTCAGTTCCCTTGGCTGCTGCTGGCTGGCTCCCTGTGCTGCCTTCTTCCTGTCCTCAGTCCTTTGTTGAGTAACTCTGTGCGTGCTCTTCCCTCCTGGTGACCTATGGGCTGCCTGCGTGGGGGGTCATTTAGGAACACCCCAGCTTTGCACAGTGCCTCTGGATATGCTGCTCCTAATGTTTCCTCGATTCATGAAAACGAAATCACGGAACCATGACTTAATGACTCACGTGATTGTGAGGCAGCAGCCCCAGTGACTCGTTAATAACACAGAAACGATGGCATGCGCTGTTTCTGCTGCTGGTCAGAAGAGCCTGGCTGAGATGTGGACGTTGTCCTGTGGGTACAGCGGTATAACCTAGCACCCCTGGGTGCATCGTGCACAGGTACCCAAGGACCATACGGGGTGATTGGCAGTCACTTTCCATGCTACTCAGACCTCACTGTTCCTGAGTGGTCATCAACATTGTAGGCAGCGTCATCTGGCACTTGGTGTCAGGGGTCAGGCACGGGGTCTTTAGCCACAGTCTACACCACATGATGGAGCAGATGGCAGATTTGGGAAGAGGTGTCACGTTCCTGGCTCTGGGTGGAAGGCAGGCACAAGGGATGCCCCCTGGAGTGCAGGGCAGGCACTGGCCATGGAGGAAGGACTCAGAAGTGGGTGAGAAACTTGGATGTGCTGAACTCGGCAACCGAAGCCACGTTCCCAGAGCGCCAAGAGTGTGCACCTGCAAGAGGGGCTAGGCTGCCCTGCCCAGCGTGGCGCTGAGAGCACACAGGAGCGCGGGACAGCGCAGTGTAATGGAGATCACTCCAGCCCGCAGTCCCAGAGGCTGTCAGGAGCGGGCCCTCAGCTGTGAGCCGGCTTCCCAAGCCAGCGGGCCCTTCTGTCTCCCTGCCTTTCAGCTTCACCTCTGCAGGAACGTGCCATAGCCATGGGCGCTGTCCCAGTGCCACCTCTGCACCATCCTCTCACCCACAGAAGGGACCCCTGCTCCTGCCACTGTGCAGCTCCTAACCTGCATTCGAGGGCACAGGGCGGGGAGAGGGCGGTGAATGGAATGTAGGTCCCAACAGAGTGGTGCGTTGCGGACAGCCTCTGACCTGGCCTGTGGCCCTGTCCCCTCGCCTCCTTCCTACCTGAAGGAAGACAATGGCTACACCCATGCCTTGGTGTCCGAGGGGTGACCCCGTCAGCTCTCCTCCTCCAGGGCTGCTTTCCACCTTTGGACCTTGAGCGTGAAGACTCAAGGTGACCTCAGCCCTGGTTCAGGAGAAGCACCTGCGTTTTCTCACCGGGTCAGAACACCTTGGCGTGTGCGACTGTGTGGCCCTCTCCACCACCCCTCTCCAGGGCATCACCCCTGCCCTGTGAGTCCAAGGACACCCCTGGTCCTTCGTGGCTGCCATGTGACGCATGTGGCATCCTCGAGGCCACCGTCACTTTTTGTGTTACCCTTTCCTTTAACATTCCATGAAGTAAGGACCAACACAGAAGACTCACAGAACAGACACGACGGTGGTTTAATGAGGTGGGCAGGGCAGGTCAAGCAGGACCATGGCCCCAGGCACCCCAGACACACACCCTCCAAGGCCACGGCGACCAGGGTGTCCTCTGAGCTCTGCGTGGAAGCCCAGGCCAGGGAGCCCTCTGAACTATGGTTCTGCCTGTGTGTTTTCAGCCGCCATCTTTTCACAAATTTGTAAGTGGTTTGGAACTGGAATCAATCCGGGTTCACCCTGCTTGCTGAAGTGAGCCAGAGTTGTCATCCTGTCTTGGCTGCTCTCCCATGGGGTATGTCTGAAGGCAAGAGCTCTCCAAGACCCATTGACATGGTTTGAAAGCAGGCGCTTCAGCTCTACTGCCGTAATAGCGACTCTCTCGCCCTGCGGCTGTCATCCACCTCACCTGAAGCCGCAAGTGCCCAAGAATGCTTGGGCTGAGTTCCATGGCCCTCCGTGGGTGTGACTGTCCTCCCTGGGTTGGGCCCAGGCGTTGTAGGTTGCCATCTGAAGGGCCATCTGGTCTGTCTCCATCACCCATGCTATATGCTCAGGATGCTCAGGCCGTGGCCCAGGCTGTCCCATGGCCCTCCGTGGGTGTGATTGTCCTCCCTGTGTTGGGGACAGGCGTTGCGGGCTGCCATCCTGGGGGGCCATCTGGCCTGTCTGTGTCACCCATGCTGTGCTCCACCTGTGGTCCTCACAGACCATCAGCAAAGGACTGTGTGTTCTAGTGAGCTGTTGGCAACAAGGGCTGGCCCTGGTCTAGGTGCTGCCCTTTGCCATCCGGCTCTGTGTGTGATCAACAAAGCCCTGGCAGGGTCTGACGGCTCTATTTTATCTTTCCTATTAGGAAACAATTCTGGTGAAATGCCATCGTCCTGGCCACCCTAAGATTCATAAGACATACACTTTTGAAAGGTAAGTGCTTCTCAAGAGAAGGTGTGCGCCGAGGTGCACAGGAAGCACGCACCCTGGGGGTGGCAAACCAAGTGCGCACAGCGCCCGCCTCTGCTCGGTGGTGGCTAGAAATGACCCATCTGCTGATCTGGGTAATTCCAGTCTCCACGTCCTGGTTGCGAACTGGGCTCTGTCCTGATGACAGCAATGAACAAGGAGTCAGACCCTGGTCAGCTGGCTGCGGGTGGCCCTGAGCTCCTGAGTGGCAGGTGGGGGCTCCGAGGCACAGAAGGGCTAGAAGTTGGGCTGGGAAGTTGCCCCACCTCCCTCCGCAGAGGTTCGCCCTCGCTCTGCCCCCACCTGCAGTGTCTGAGGATTACAGGACAGTGTCCTGTCCCTGCGTCTTCTCGCCTTGTGGGGACCACTGGAAGGTCACGGACTTCTCCAGGTCCACAGCCAGTTCTGGCCAGCATGTGAGTGGGGCAGAGTGCCGCCAAAGGAGCCACAAGGAGAACCCAGTGGATCCCACGGGGCACAGGCAGGCCCAGGCCAGGGTCCAGCTGGGGTCCTATCTCAGGGTGGGATCACCCAGCAGAACGGAAGTGCAAACCTGGAGGCCTCCCAGCTGCTTTCGGGGTCTGCCTGCACCTCAGTGCTCCTGTGCTGTTGAGACAGGGAGCCCCATCTCCATCTTGCTTATCCTGTTAGCTTGAAAAGAAGCCAAGTTGATCTTTGTTGTGGAAAGGTATGAATCTCGAGTTCACTGGGGTCCACATGTAGGCAGTGTCACAGGCCTGCTTCTGTGCAGGTGGCTGAAGGAGCCGTCCCTGTCCTCCTCCTCGTCCTTGTCCTCTTTCTCTTCCTCTTCCTCCTTGTCCTCGTCCTCCTAGTCCTCTTCCTCCTCCTGGTCCTCCTTCTTCTCGTTCTCCTCATCTTCCACTAACGCTCCGCCTCCACCTGTCTCAGAGTCTATGGTCCTGCGGAATCTCAGGTGGCAGTGTTTGCAGACGTGCGTCCCCTGCTTACGTCCTTCCTAGATGGGTAAGTCATCACGGTATCGGATACATTTCGGATACATTTAAATGGAAGCAAACCTCCTTCCCCTGTAGACAGAAATCAGAGGCAAGCTGGGGCAAACTGTGACCCAGTGCTGGCTCATGTCCCCTGCTGCCTCCCCAGCCTAGGGGACCTCACCAGAGCTGCCTCCCCAGCCTAGGGGACCTCACCACTGTTGCCTCCCCAGCCTAGGGGACCTCACCACTGCTGTCTCCGCAGCCTAGGGACCTCACCAGAGGTGCCTCCCCAGCCTAGGGGACCTCACCAGAGCTGCCTCCCCAGCCTAGAGGACCTCACCACTGCTGCCAGCACTGTGCTGCCGACTCCACCCTCCTGAGGACCTTCAGGAGCGGTTGCTGGGTCAAGGGCAGGAGGGATGTGCACAAGGCAGAAGAGTGGCCTGTGGCAGGCTCCCATCACAGGTGCCTTGAGCGGGATGGTCTCTGGTGGGGGCATGGCTCCCCCGAGCCTCTGGGCTCATCACAGCTCTGGAACCTGGGAGTTCCATCCCAGCTCTCAGAACCACGCTGTTAGGGCAACAGCGCTTACTGACTCAGATGCTGTGGATCCATCCCAGTTCAGGTGTAGCAACCAGATCGGCACCTCTGTGGTGAGGGTGTGTGGGGACTGTCAAAGTCTGGGTGGTTCTATCAGACAGTCAGCGGAGCCCCCGCAGGAAACCTCTGGCCCACAGCACCCTGCATCTTTAAGGCAAGAAGCCCTATGGCTGAGAGTCTGGTTCCATGTCATATGCTAGCTTAAAATGTTCTTCAACATTTCCAACCTTCTCCTTGATGTTTTGGGCTAAATACAAGGACTGGAGGGAACTTGGGGATCCATCAGTCATCCTCACCTTCTGTGAGACACTTGTCCAATAATCCCAGGTGGCAGGGCACCAGGGCCCCTTGGATAGCAATATTAGGCAGTATGTCACCATCTGAAGTGTGACAGTAGGCACGAGTGCTGGGGACTGATTTTGAATACAGTGAACCAGTTATTTTTTGGAACATTAAAAACTAATAGGCAGGGGCTGGAGCAGGGGCTCAGTGGTTACGGCGCTTGCCTGGCATGCGCGAGTACACGGGTTCGAATCCTAGCACCACGCACACAACCAAGTGTCTAAGCAGCAAAGCCATGTGAAAAGCTAATGAAATTGATTCTCTCTCGCTCGCTTTCTCTCTCTGTGTCCCTCTCTCTTTAAAAACATAGGCAAACTTTCGTGTCACTTCACGAGCGCTGTGTATCATGGGCCTTGCTTCGAAGTGACGAACTTACCTTGGGCCACTCTAATACTGCAGTGAGAGTTAATGAGAAACTGGGAATTTAGGAGGACCTGCTGCAGTTAGTACCTGGGTGACCGCGTGACATCGGATGAGCCTTGGTCCCCGTGAGAACGGAGACGCAGGCTGTGCGTGAGTGTGATCTGATCTGGCTGCACGGGGGCGGATTATGTCAGCAATAGCAGTGGCTGGATGAAGCCTAGTTGCAGGGGGACATGAAATGACATGTGTGGATGTTTTACATTGAGTGACGCTGTCTTCTGCACTCAGCTGATGGCCCTGATGGCTTCTGCTATGGGAGTGACTTTGCGTTTCAGGTACAGCGTGTGCATCATGGCCTACGGGCAGACGGGGAGCGGGAAGAGCTACTCCATGCTGGGGCCTGGGCTGCCGTCGGGGGCTCACGGGGACTCAGGAGTTATCCCCAGAGCCGCCGAGGAGCTCTTCAGGTAGGGCATGAGCACAGCCTCAT
This sequence comes from Aplodontia rufa, assembly GCA_004027875.1. NCBI lineage: Eukaryota > Metazoa > Chordata > Mammalia > Rodentia > Aplodontiidae > Aplodontia > Aplodontia rufa. Next base: position 15,146 of record PVKS010017569.1, read on the forward strand.
GCTGCGCAGGAGGGGAAGGAGGGCACCCCCTCTCAGGTCAGCCACTGCAGCTTCTCAAACCTGCCAGAAAGAGGCCTGCAGCTCCCCTGCCCCAGTTCCTGCAGGGGCCTGCAGCCACAGTCACCATTTCAGCAACTGCATTAGTCCTAGGAGAGGAGCCCTGGCAGCCCAGGCTGGCAGGCCCTGGGTGAGACTCCCCTGTAGCCCGTCCTCTGGTTGGGAGTTGACGTTGCACTCATCTTGGGGCTCCTGGAGGATGCCCCCATGGGAGCACAGGGTGGCCAGTGGCCTCTGGGCTCCCACCCCTGGATTCTGCAATTGTCCCCATACTTTCTTATGTTGCCCTTTCATGTTCTAAAACCAGGGCCAAATCAGGAAACCACAACTCCCACCACAGCCTAATGCTTTAGTCTCCTCAAACCAGTGTTCTTTAAATATTTGCACACACAAATAGATGCGCTCCTAACTACTTCTGAAAACATGCTATGAATTCCTTGCCAGTTTTCCTTCATTCCTGGCTACCATTTCCTGGGGGACATAATTTCATGATGTAGTGACAGATCTCAATGGCACGAGACCCCAAGGGTGACAGAGGTCACCTAGAGCACACGTGCATACTCACGGGTGTGGGGAGCCATTCATGGGCCCTGAGTGTTCCCCTCTGGGACACCTGCATCCATCCTGTCCCATCTTCTTGGCCACTTCTGAGTGGAGCAGAGTGCTGTGAGTGGCATCAGGGCCCAGCACACAGGTGAAGTGCCAGCGTGAAGACGCTGGGGTCCAGTGCTGGATGCATCTCAGCATCTCAATATGTGGGCTGCACAAGAGCTGGCAGGGCCTGGCAGGGGTTGACAGGGCATGCTTCTGCTCCTTCTGGGGGTGGGGCAGCCTCAGTGGGGAGCTGCAGGGCTGCTGGCTTAGAATGCGTGAGGCCTGCATAGGAGTTTCCTGTCCATCGGCCCCTCACTGGTCCCCTCATGTTGCATGGTCCTCCCATGAATGTACTTGCTCATGCAGCCTGCTGGCCTCTGCACCGATGGCCAACCCTCAAACCACCTGGATCAGTGGAGAAGACTGCAGATGATTGACAGCAGGGAACCTACACTGACATTCCTCAAAGAGGGCTTGCAGAGGGCCAACGGGTGTCAGTGCCCGACCCCACTGCTGCAGGAAGTTTGTGAAGTCCGCCAGGAGTTTTGACCTCACTCCAGCTAAAACAGCCATACCGGACTGAAGGAGACAGTGCTGGAAGGAGGTAGAGCAAAGAACCCTCGCACTGTTGCAGGAGCGTGAATCTGCACACCATTGTGCAGAAGAGTACGGACAGGCCCTGACATGCTAACAACAGAACCAGTGTGTGGCCCAGCAATCCCACTGCCAGGTATCCTTCCAGGAAGTGCATCAGCATGCTGGAGATACCCCTGCCTCCCCATCACTGTGGCTTCGCTCACAGTGGCCCAGACACAGAAGCAGCCCGAGTGTCCATCGACTGAGGATGGACAGAGAAGGTGAGGTGGTGTACGAGCATGTTCAGCCAGACAGCGTGGAGTCCTGTCATGTGCAACAAGCAGGCTGGCCCTGGAGGTCACTGCACCAAGTGAACAGAGCCAGGCATAGGATGGGCACTGCGTGACCTCACTCCTATGTGGAAGCCAGAGGTGGAAAGAGCAAGGGGCGTGAAAAGGTTGACCAGCAGACACCAAGTCCCAGGGAGCAAGAGGCTCTGGTGTGCTGTGATAGTCGGGGACCGTGGCTGACGGTTGTGAACTGTGTAATGGAGGAAGCTCGGGGGAGGGAGTTTAAAGGTCCTTGCCTTAAGGAAACGATGATGTTTGAAGAGATAGGTCGGATCAAACTTAAACATGACACTGAACAGCATGTGCGTGTGTCGGGACATCATTACCAGGGTCCCCTGTTAATATATGTGACTTTCTTGCTTTTATGTGTCAGTGACAGGTACATTTAGTTAAAATATAATCAGCTACTAATTTTTTTTTCCTGCTAGCAAACTTTTAAGGCTGAGAAACAGAGTTGAGGTGCTAAAGCAGCAGGAGCTGAGGGTGGGAGGGGTGGAGCAGGGGGATCCTGGGCCCCACCCTGCTTGCTTCCTGCCTCCTCCAGGCAGTGGGATCCCGGGGCCCAGAAGAGCCTGGCTTGTGGGGGAACGTGGCTCACAGTATCTCTGAGCTTAGCCCTCCTGTGCTTATGGGAGTCCGGCCTCAAGCTGGCTCACAGAAGCGTGCGACACAGTTCTGTCTGTCCAGCTCTGTCTGGAGCTCATCATGAAGTCAGCCAACAGGGCCCAGAGGCCCAAACTCAAGGGGCACTGGGAGGAGCTGCTGCAGGCTCGGCAGTGCCGTGAAGGCTGAGTTAGGAGAAGGTCGAGGCTGTAAACTGCCTGGGAATGGAAGCTCAGCTTCCCAGAGGGTGAGTCCCTCCCTTACTGAGGAGTGGCTAACGGTGAGTCCTAAGTCATCTCCTCCAACGGGTCTTTCACACGGCTCGGATCTGGTGGATGAATCGCAACCGGCTACATCTCAGGTCTTCCCTTGGAGACCGAGATCCTCTGGGTGGCATTCTGAGTCTGTCTTCTTCAGTGGTCTTCCACACTGAACGACCTTTCTTTTGCAAGAACAAGAATGGTGTCCAAACACAGAGACTTCAGCCTCCAGGTCACCCAGCCCCTGGAGGATCTGGAAGGGATGGGCTCAGCCAGACATGTGGGCTAGCGTGGGTGAGTCTGGGTGAGCCGGAGTGAGCACACCCTAGTCCTCGTGCCCGAGAGACAATACTCCTGCCGGGTTCCTGCTAGGTTGCTGCTACAGGAGGAAGCCATCGCTGCCACTGTGAAGAAGACAACGTGTGGCCCGGGATTCCCCTTCCTTTCCAGTTGGCAGTGGGCACCACACCCTCTGCCTTGACTGCTGCATCCTCCTGGTCCCCAGGTGCAGAAGCTTTCCCTACTTGCCACACACCAACGAAGGCACGAGGAACACCAGAGTGTGTGTGGTGGGTTTTCTTTCCTCAAGACCTTCAGGTGGAAAGAGACCAATAATCATGATCGGTAGGAGATGTGCAGGACTCGCTGGATGGGATGCACGTGGCTGAGGGGGCCTGGGAGGCAGGAGCAGCCTCTGCAGCCCTGCCTCCGTAGCCTCCAGAAGCCTGGGTAGTTTTCAACCTGGGTCTGACCAGGGGACACTGCCCCTGCTGGACGACTGTGCATCTCACCCGAGAAACACTTACTGCTTAGAAGCTGAGACTGAAGACTGCAGTTTCCAACCCACTTCTAGGATCCCTGATGACTCGATGGGTATTTTAAATGAACTCTGGGGTGTCTGTGGATAAGAAGGGTCTGATTCATGCTCTGTGACATGGGAGACACGGGCCCCTCCCAGGACCAAGGCTGTGCTTCTTGAGGCCTTGTACCCAGCCCTGCAGGGGAGGGAGTCCAAGGCCTCTTGCGCCTCTCGAGATTCTGTTCCCAGCTCATTCTCCACAAACTGCAGTGTACAAACAGCCAAGTTTGGATGCCTACCAGCGAGGGCTTTTCCTGGAAATTTCATGTGACTTCTCTTTCACGTTAGTCTGTGTTATGGCTTGAATGTGAGGTGTCCCAAAACATCGTTTGACAATTCAGGAAGGCTGAGGTGAAATGATTGTGTTAAAAGAGCCTTAACCTGGGGCTGGAGTGGTGGCTCAGTGGTTATGGCACTTGCCTGGCATGGATGAGTATGCAAATTCAAACCCCAGCACCCCCTACACAACGAAGTCTTAGAGTAGCGAAGACGACATGAAAAACTAAAGAAAAATCATTTCTCTCTCTCCCTCTCTCTTTTTTTAACCTGATCAGTGAGTCGATACCCTGAGAGGGAAGAACTGGCAACTGTGGATTTGTAGGGTGTGGCTGGAGGAGGTGGCCCCTGGGCCTTCCCTTCCTATTCTGCATGAGGGGCTGGTAGGGAGTGGCTGGAGGAGGGTCACTGGGCCCTGCTGTGGAATTCTGCATATGGAGTGGAGTTTTCATCTCTGCTCTGCTCCCCGTTCTGATTCCTTGAGCTCCCTGCTCCTAGAGCTGTGCTCTCCAGCCTCACCTCAGGCCCTGAGGAATAGAGCGAGCCTTCCATGAACTGAGACCTCGGAAACTGTGAGCCCCTAAATAAACTTTTCCTCTTAAATTTGTTGTCAGGTCCTCTGGTCAGAGCAGGGACAAGCTCACTGAAATGGTCTGTTGCTTAGTTTCCTGCTTGTCATTAGAAGACCTTGGTTGCCCATTTTATTCATTACTGTAGAGCTGGTTTAGAGTTTCCCTGTGGCAAAGCCTGGACAGGACCATCCTGCTGGACTTTCCTCGAGTGCAATGTGCAGCCACCCTGGACTCAGCCCAGGAGGGAGGCCAGTCGGTCTCATGGTGCTGGCACCAGGGCAGCCACCCAGGAAAGAAGCAGAGTAGCTGCTCTGGGCGTCTGGCCTGTGGCAGGGGCAGGTGGGGTGGGAGCCTGGTCAACAGGCGGAGCAGGAGCAAGGTTGCCAGGCTGTGAGGGGCTCCCTGTGTGTGCACACCCTGTGGTTTCTGCTCTCTGTGGTCAGCACGCTGCTGGAGAAGATGAAGTGCAGTGCTTTTGGAGCCGAGTGGGTGTCCACGGCCCGGCCAGTGGACGGGCTTGGAGAACCCCGGACTGGGCCTTTGAAGCTGGTGCTGCCCCATGGCTGCATGGTCTGCAGCTGGCACTGCTCCTACACCTGGTCCAGGTTATGCGTCTGTCAGGCTCCTTTACCTGGGTCGCAGATCCCGCAGGTGGCTGCTGCAATAGTTGATTTAAAGGTGATTCCCTCGAAGCAGCCATGTTCCCAAGGAGCTGTTCTCTAGCCTTCAGCTAGGCCTTGCTTCCCAGGGCACTTGGAGCCCTGCTGAGTGCCCTGGGGCCTCAGCACCCTGCACTGGGGCCGCTGGGTCCCCCTGGTGGCCAATCCCGTGTGCACTTCCCCAGGCTCATTGCAGAGAACCCACCAGCAAGCCCTGAGGTCCAGGTTTCCATAGTGGAGATTTACAACAATGATGTGTTTGATCTTCTGGCCAAAGAGGACTCTGCAGTGTCTGGGGTCAAGCGAGAGTTGGTGACGACCCAGGAAGGACGGACAGAGGTCCCCCTGCTGACCTGCACGTGAGTTGCTGCTGTGAAATGAGGGCAGTCCCCTCACAAGTGCTGACCTCGCCAGGACTTGGGCAGAACCCACTGCGTGAGGTTCAGGGCTGGTGGAGTGTGGTCAGTTCGGGCAAGCTCCAGGGCGCAGGGTGTGCCGCCCTATTTCCGGTTTGCTTCAGGAATCATCTTTTCGTTTCTTTCTTTCTTTTCTTTTCTTTTTTTTTTTTGTGGTGCTGGGGATCAAACTCAGGGCCTACGTGTGCCACACCGGTGTCCACTGGTGAGCCCAAGACCTATCTTTTCTTACAGTGGGAAGCACCTGGTGAACCCCTAGAGAGGTGGCAGGAGGAATTCTTGCCTCTGTGAGGGTCACAGCAGGGCTGCCCACCCTGGGACTCAGGATCAGCAAGGGAAGACTCTGCTGGCTGTCCTAGCTCAGTCACAATGACGATGTTTGCAGAAAGGAACCCACGTCTTCAGCTCTTGAATCGCAGGCTGGGATCCAAACGCCCCACTTCCTGGTGGAGCTCTGAGCAGCTCATCCACTGAGCTCATTTGACAGAGTGTTTAAAAGCCTGGGCCTGCGAGGGTGTGATGAACGAGGGAATGGCAGCTGCCCCCAGCTCAGTGCCTCCGATTCGGTTGTGAGATCTCTGCTCACTTCTGTTGCCCGTGTTCTGTTTTGCCTAAGATGGGCTTCCATCTCTTCTCTGAAAATTGGCACGCTTGGTGTCTGGGAGAGGCATCTCTGAGCTGAGCTGGGGACAGACCTGGTGGGAGAGTCCCCTGCCCTCTGGGGTGCCCTCTAAGCCTTCTTCTCTGCCAGGGCTGTGGCCAGTGCCGTGGAGCTGGTGGAGCTGGTCCACAGAGGTCTGCAGCTCAGGGCAACACACCCCACCTTGGTGCACGCAGCTTCCTCCAGATCTCACCTGGTGGTGACGGTGACTCTGGCTGCAGCACCCACCTCAGACAGCACCGGTGAGTGGAAGGTGGTGCAGTCAGTTCAAGTTGATAGAAATAAGCAGAGAGGAAAACTCCCAGCGTGACCTCAGCACCTGAGCAGGAACCACCACACCGACACTGCCTTCCAGGACCTCAGGCTGGAAAGCAAAATGGAGGTGGGAGGGAGGGGTCCCTCTGCTGGAGGTCAAGGACAATAGGCTGCTACCCAGGTCTCAATGGGGGTCACACGCCCCATGGGGAGGGAGTGACTCCAGGCTTCCAGAAGAGCCCTGCACTTTGCACCACATGAGGCACCTGCAGGGTCTATGCTCCTGTGGATCACAGGAAGCCACCAGGCAGGCCAAGGATAGGCCCGGGGCCATGTGGCTGCCAGCCTGTGGTTCCCAGCTCTGTACTCACAGGACTGCACTGTGCCCGGGGCCATGTGGCTGCCATCCTGTGGTGCCCAGCTCTGCCCCTGCAGGACTCCACCATGCCAACGTGGTGTGGCTGCCATCCTGTGGTGCCCAGCTCTGCCCCTGAAGGATTCCACCATGCCAAGGTGGTGTGGCTGCCACCATGGGGTGCCCATGTGGGGTGGCAGCAGCCTGTGGTGCCTGTTCTGTACCTACAGGTCTTCACCATGCCTAGGTGGTGTGGCTGACAGCCTGGGGTGCCCAGGTGGTGTGGCTGCCAGCCTGTGATGTCCAGTTCTGCACCCACAGAGCCCTGCTGGCCCCATGGCCCCACACTTACCTAGCAAGCCCATTTCTCACCTGCTCAAAGGCTGGTGCAGATAGTTGTTCTCATGTCCTCGCAATGGCACTCCACCCCTGCGGTCCCAAGGCCAGGGAGGGGCAGGGGAGGACAAAGTACTCACTCCTTGAGCCTCCTCACCAGGCAGAAGCAGCGGCCAGGCCCAGGGCTCTGCCTGTGCGGGCAGCGCAGGGCTGACTCTGCCGAGTACTGTCCCTGGACAGAGGAGGCTTGCTGTGGGGGCAGGGAGCGGGTCCTGGGTTCTCTTACAACCTGTGTGTTTTGTTTTGCACATGTGAAGCTTCATACACATCTACATGGAGCCTTCTGCTCAGCCTTTGGAGAAATGAATGATTTACTTCCAGGAGGGCTAATGGATGCTTGGATTTTAGCCAAAGTCTTCACCAAGAAAATATTCATTTTTCTTGGGGCACATTAGGGCAAACTCAGCTTCCCATGGTGACATAGGTTCCCTTCTGCTTTCCTTGTCATGTCCACCCAGAAGCCATCATCTGTCCCTCTGCCCCTCAGATTGTCTCAGAGATGTGGGACAGAGGTGAGGCCCTCTGGTGGAGGGCAGGAAGCTCAGAAGCTCTGTGACTTCTCCACCCCACAGGCTGGCTGCCCCCCAGTCAGGCGCTCCTTCCTGAGCACGCTGGGGCAGCTGAGGGGACTGGTGCTTCTCCCAGAGCCCCACCTGCCAGGCCCCTCGCTGCGGACCAAGTGGGCTGTGTGCGGCAGCTGCCCGCCAAGCTGCAGCTGGTGGACCTGGCGGGCAGTGAGTGCGCAGGTGAGCAGGAGCCAGAGGGTTGGCCCCGGGGACATGGGGCTAGCGGAGGCCCTCCACCCGGGGATGCTTGGCATTTCTGCTCTACGAGCCACTCGAATCCCTGTAGCACTGTGGCCATCAGTGGTCTCGCCATGGCAGTCAGGTCTTGTTCCTCCCCTGGCGCTCTGATCTGGAGAGCCCAGCTCTGGTCCTTAGAGCAGCTACATCAATGATGTGGCAGACCCGGTTTCAACAACTCCCAGCCACGGTGCCTCCACCAGCTACTGAAGATGACCCCTCCGAGAGCCACCCCTCTCTTCCCTGTGGTTTCCTGATGCCCATGGTGGCTGTGGCTGGTTTCTGTGCTTTCCAGGAGCCTCTGGGGTGACAGGCCTGGCACTAAGGGAGACCTCCTGCATCAACCGGAGCCTCGCAGCCCTTGCAGATGTCCTGCGGGCCTTGTCGGAGCGCCAAGGCCACGTGCCCTATCGGAACAGCAAGCTCACCCGCCTGCTCCAGGACTCCATAGGTGCGTCCCCCATCAATGGCTCCAGCGTAGGGAAAGTGTGAGCTGCACCTGAGGGAGCTGCTCCTGCCCTGCTTGTCCTCCTTCTCCAGTGCCTCTGCCACCGCTGCAGCACAAGTATCTCAGGCACGCTGGTCGGGGTGGCCCTCAGTTGAGGCTCCTCCAGCCTCTTGGGGTGGCCTTGCGCCTCTCCCTGCACCAGGGCTCTGTGTGGGTGGGGCTGCGCTGAGTGGGGTGGATGGCCTGCACCTGCCAGGTGTGCCAGTTCTATGGGCGTCGCCCTGCTCCCATGCAGCAGATCTGCTGCTGCTCAGTGCTGTGGCTTGTCATGGATTTCACTTCGTCTTGATTCAAGGGGGTGATGCAAAGCTGCTGGTTATTCTGTGTGTGGCCCCTGGTCAGAAGCATGTGGCAGAGACGCTGCAGGGCCTGGGGTTCGGGACCCGAGCCCGGCAGGCTGCACGGGGACAGACTGGGAAGAGGCCTACCCGCCCCTGATGAGGAAGTCAAGTAGGCTCAACATACTGTCTTCTTCCCTTACAAGCTGCTACCGCGGGACCTGGGTTCGATCCCCAGCGCCACATGCACACCTAAGTATCAGATTAAAGTTTGATTCTTTCAAAAAAAAAAAAAAGTGCTGCTCGTCCTTGTTCTGCGGTGGGCCTGAGGGGCAAATGCTTGGACTTGATGAGCCTGACTTGCCCCCGGGACCTATGGCTGGACAAGGGGAGACCCACAGCTCAGTCCGGTCACCTGCCCCAGAGGGAGGAGGGGAGCAGTGCGGTTCAGGTGTGCTGTCTGCACGGACAGGCAGGAGGCAACCCCACAAGGATGGCTCTGGGCGCAGTACCTCGTTAGACACGAGCGAGGCCAGGGCCCCAGGATCTCTGTGCACTGGCTCCAGAACTAGACAGACAGGCCAGCTTTGTGTCCCAGAAGGCGAAAGTCCATCCCTCGTCTGTGAGCTGGGCTGAGGGTCGGGGCATGAACAGTCCAGGCCAGCAAGGCTCATGGGAGCAGCGCACAGAAGACTGGTGCTCACAGGACAAGTGAGCCTGCTTGGGCACGGCAACTGGGGCCCCACATTCACAAGGAGAGGTGGCGAGACCTGCGGTTCTTGGCCATGAAGCATGTGGGTAGTCAGGGCTCTGGGGACCTGGGGAGGAAGCTGCCTGTCTCATGTCCACCAGCCTCTGAATTCACGCAGCTCAACATGGAGAAGACCAGCCATAGCACCCGCGGACTGGCACAGGTGTGGTCCAGGGCCTGGAGGGGCGGGTGGGCCTGCTGGTGTCCTGTGTGTGATGGGAGCTGTGTCATAGGCCACATCACCCTGAGAGCCACACTCTTGCTTCTGGCCATCTGCACACAGCCTGAGGGGAACGGCTGGATTTGGCGGCCCACAGAGCAGTGGTCAGAGGAGCAATTGGATGTCATGTCACCAGCCTCCCCCATTCTGCTGCTGGGACTCTGGGCTTCTGTGCTGCAAGAGGGAGGCAGAGGAGCCAAGGTGGCTCTGGGCAGAGTTGACTTTCTACCCAGGCATGTGGAGAGGAGAGGGGAGGTAGGGGCAGGAGGGTTGGCCGCCATCTAGCCATCCATCCAGGAAGGACCCTGCCCAGGACTCCTGTCCGGGGAAGGCTGTGAGCAGGAACCGTGTGGTCCACATGAGGGGCTGCAGGGAGGTTGTTAAAGGGGAGTGAGCCTGGGGATCTCCCAGGACCCCCAGGTTGTTGCTCACTTGAGAGAACCAGGTCTGGTCCATTGGGGCTGATGGCTGGGTAGGTAGGAGTGTGAGCCCCCTGGGCTCCCTGGCCTCAGGCTTGGGCAGCCTGACTGCAGTGAGGAGGCCTCTCAGCCCTGGGGCAGCACTGAGCTTTGACCCAACTCTGAACAAGGAAGGGTTCAGGCCCTCAGACAGGGAGGCTCAGGTCTCTGGAGGTGGTGTACACATGTGCAGAGTGCTGTCTGCATGGCCCAGGCAGCACATGAGCTGGGCTGTTATGGTCTTCCAGCAGCGCCCAGCTGCAGACATGTTCCTGCCTGTCTCCAGGAGGGTGAAGACACACACCAAAGGTCAGCCTGCAGCTGGGTGGCCCGTGTTTGGGTGACCGTGTTGGGAACATGAGGCCCAGCTGGCTTGTAAAAGAATTGGTGGTAAACAACTCTAAGGGGTCCAGCAGGCTTGTAATTAGCAAATTGCCTGACTGCATGACTAAGCTACTTGGCCACTCATTTGTTACAATTGGAGAAATGTGTTTGCACTGTACCCCTATTGGTTGTTGTAATGGATAAATAGAGTAGCGACTAGTCAGGTAAGGAAGTAGCCAAAGGAGAAGCAGTAGCCAGAGAAAAGGAAGCAAGCAGCCCTATCCTGAAGGAAGAAAGCATAGAACCAGAGAAGGCAGCCAGGAGGAAAGCAGCCCTGTCCTGAAGGAAGAAAGCGGAGAAGACGCATAGAACCGGAGAGATCAGCAGAGACGTCGGAGAGATCAGCAGCGGTAGAAGATGCAGGTCCCGTGTTCTGGCCACTGGCATTAGCCCCCTCGTTCCCGGCTCCCCGACCCTTCCTGACTAGGCCCCTCGGGGAGCACCCCAGGTCCGCTGGGTCGTTCTGCCCACTCCTTGCTCTGGAATGCTGCGGGGAGCGACTCCTCTCCCCCGGTCCCCAGCCCTGTCCTGTCGGTCCCCGGTTCCCAGTGTCCTGTCGGCTCCCGGGGAACGGCCAAGGTCCGCCGGGTCGTTCTGCCTGCTCCCCGCTCCAGAACCCTGCGGGGAGTGACAGACCGGAGACTGCCTCCTCAGGCTCTGATCCATCCCTTTGTGCGGCCAAACAGGAGGTCCTGCGCTGGACCCCAGCTGGATCCCTGGGGACGCCTATGAATGGATGGGCCAGAAGGGGACAGTGCCTCCTGGAGGGCACATTGGCTGGAACAAGGCTGCCTGGCTGCTCCCTTGCCTTGAGGCCAGCAGATGACAATGACGGCCCTCCATGTGCCACAGGGACCAAGGCCAGGTCACAGGAGGAAGCGTGTGGGAATCCACAGGCTCAGATGGGAAGTACACTCGGAGCCCCATCAGGAGAAGGCTGGAATTGGAGTTCACAGGCACAATGGGAAGTAGCACTGGGAGCCCCATCAGCAGGAGGCTGGAATAGGGGTCCACAGGCACAGATGGGAAGTAGCACTAAGAGCCTCATCAGGAGGAGGCAGGGATTGGGGTCCACAGGCACAGATGGGAAGTAGTGCTGGGAGTCCCATCAGGAGGAGGCAGGAGGGGAGCAGGTCCACAGGCACAGATGGGAAGTAGCACAAGGATCCCCATCAGGAGGAGGCTGGAATCAGAGTCCACAGGCTTAGATGGGTGGTAGCACTGGGGGGTCCCATCACAGGAAGAGACAGGTGGGGATCGGGGTCCTCAGGCACAGATGGGAAATAACGCTGGGAGCCTCATCAGGAGGAGGCTGGAATCAGGGTCCACAGGCTCAGATGGGAATTAGTGCCAAGAGCCCCATCTGGAGGAGGCAGCCAGGGATTGAGGTCCACAGGCACAGATGGGAAGTAGCACTTGAAGCCTCATCAGGAGGCAGGCAAGGATCAGGGTCCATAGTCACACATGGGAAGTAGCACTGGGACCCCATCAGGAGGAGGCTGGCATCAGGGTCCACAGGTTCAGATGGGAAGTGGCACTGGGAGCCCCATCAGCAGGAGGGTGGAATCAGGGTCCAAAGGCACAGATGGGAAGTAGCACTGGGAACCCCATCAGGAGGAGGCAGGTGGGGATCAGGGTCCTCAGGCATAGATGAGAAGTAGCGCTGGGAGCCCCATCAGCAGGAAGCTGGAATAGGGGTCCACAGGCACAGATGAGAAGTAGCACTCAGAGCCTCATCAGGAGGAGGCAGGTGGGGATCGGGGTTGCACAGATGGGATATAGCGCTGGGAGCCCCATCAGGAGGAGGCAGGCAGGGGTCGGGGTCCACAGGCACAGATGAGAAGTAGCGCTTGGAGCCCCATCAGGAGGAAGCTGGAATCAGGGTCCATAGGTACAGATGGGAAGTAGCATTTGGAGCCCCATCAACAGGAGGCAGGCGGGCATTAGGGTCCACAGGCACAGGTGAGAAGTAGCACTCAGAGCCTCATCAGGAGGAGGCAGGCGGGGATCAGGGTCCACAAGCGCAGATGGGAAGTAGCACTGTGATCCCCATCAGGAGGAGGCAGGTGGGGATCGGGGTCCACAGACACAGATGGGAAATAGTGTTTGGCACCCCATCAGGAGGAGGCTGGAATAGGGATCCACAGGCACAGATGGGAAGTAGCACTGGGAGCCCCATCAGGAGGAGGCTGGAATCAGGGTCCACAGGCACAGGTGAGAAGTAGCACTCAGAGCCCCATCAGGAGGCAGGCGGGGAGCAGGGTCCACAGGCACAGATGGAAAGTAGCGCTTAGAGTGCCATCAGAAGGAGGCGGGTCCCACAGTTGCCCGAGCCAGGGCTGCAGACTGGTGGATGTCCAGAGTCGGGAGAGCTAGCCTTCCCCTCTCAGGCCTGAGCTTCCTGCCTTTACTGGAGAGGGTACAGGTGGACAGCCGGGCCCAGCCACTGCAGCGTGGTCAGGAGGCTGGAATACGACAGATGCAGAGCCGTAGGTGGTATCCTGAAGGGCCTGGCTTCTCCCACCAGAGGGGACTTCCACAGTGCCGTGGACTGGGATCAGAGAGATGACAGGTGACAAAGGGTACGTCAGTAGGCAGTAGAGGATGGACAGATGAGAAATGGTGACGGCAAGAGGTGGGCTGGCAGATGCTAGACCTGCCAACACAGGTGATCCTTGTGGGTCTGGTTTAACCCCATCTGTGAAAGTATCATGTCAGCAGGTAATCAGCATAAAATCAACTCAAAATATTAGCAAGATATTTCACATCTTAGTACCAAGTCTGAGCTTGGTGTCGATTTCACCCTCACCGCTGTCTCGTTCAGAGGGCAAAGTGCTCACAGTCCTAGGAACCCTTCAGACATCTCCACTGGCAACAGTGTTGGAAGAGGATCCATTTATTATCCTGAAATGAAATTATAGGTACAGCCCTGTCCCCACATGCGTTTGAATTCATAGAACTTTCGAGCACTGTGCTGGAATGCAGTGAGGTCACTGGGTTAGAATAGGAGCGGAGAGAGCATTCGTCCAAGTACATTCGATGATTTAAAAAATTTCTAAAGTAAGGGCTTAGGGAGTGCATCTGAGTGCATGCCACCACCCGCGTGTGCAAATTCTGCATGGGTGTGGCAGCTCCGAGAGCAGGCAGGCAGTGTCACCTTCCTGACTTGCACACCGTGAGAACATGGATGTGATTTTCTACAGTAAGGGACCAGCTTTTGAAACATCCCAAATAGGACAGAATTCGCTCCCTCAATTGATGTGGCCTCTGCGTTCCTGGCCCTCGTGTGGGGTTAGACCATATGGGTTAGTCACCCTCGGACCCTGGGGAAAGGAGTAACATGAGGCTCAGCCCAGGTCGTGTCTGAAGGGCTTCTGCCTATGACCTCTACAGGTGCTGGAAGCCACATGTCTCCAAAATGCTCCCCAGGGGCTGGAAATGGCATTGCCTTCATCTTGAAGTGGACTTGAAGTGGTCAGGAAGCTCCGGGCTCCCTTCTCGAGACAGTTCTCACCTGCCTGGTGAAGTCCACATTTCCATTCCTGGTTCACAGCCTGCAGAGGCAGATAAAAGACATGAGGCAGAACATGTGAGGAGGCCAGGGGTGGGGGCACAGCTTTGTCCCCAGGCAGTGTTGAGCAGCAGAACTGGGGAGTGGCTGGCCTCAGAGCCCCAGGTCCAGGTGCCTCCCCAGAACTCAGAGGCTCCGGGGCTGCCTGTGCCCAGGGGCCTGGGCACCATCGATGTCCCTAGTGGTCCCAGCCCCTCTAAGTAGGGAACGGGGAGACCCCAGAAACATACGGAGAGAGAAAACCAAACACCACAGTGACTGAGACCTGAGACGCTGTGTGCACTGCAGTAAGCCCTGCTGGGGACCAGCACCTTCACATTCGCCAGCCCATGGCCTTCCCACAGACCTTACACCTGGCGTCCCACCACTCAGAAGACATGGAAGCTGAGGCTGAGAGGAATGTGCACTCGCCAGACATCACCACAGACGCGCAGGGCTTGCTGTCCACTCTGCAGTGCTGTCCCATAGAGACATGGGTCCCAAAGTGGTCTTGGTATCCCGACCGCTTAGCCCGGCGCAGGAGCCATGGTACATGTGTGAGAGCAGTGTGGCCTGACACTCGTGCCTGCGGACTCCCCAGGAAGGCCTCAAATGCTCCTGCCTTGACCCTGCCCCTCAGACCTTGGCCCATAGAGGGTGGGGAGGGACACTGGGGTGTGAGGCAGGTAACCTGGGGCAGAAGGCAACTTAGGAGGGACGTGAGCAGGTCTCCTGGGCACTCAGGAGGCCCGAGCCACAACCCTGCTCTCTTCAAGCTCATAGAACATCTGAGGTCCCTGGTTTTGAAGTTGTTTTACTCTGATTTGTTGGAAGAAAGCACTTCGGTAGAAGTTTGACTGTGTTGGGGACCAAACCCAAACAGGGAAGGTGGAGGCACCATCACCACCAGAGTGACAAGAAGGACGATGGGCTCAGGGTGTGGTGGAGGGGATCCAGGGTCTCTGTCTGGGAGGCTTCCTGAGGAGCTGCTCCAGGCAGAGCCCAGAGGGCAGGCAGTGGCTGCGAGGAGGACACGAGCTGAGAATGTGGGCATCACCCCATTCTGTGTCATGCTCATGCCTGTGAGGGACAACTCCCTGCCAGCCAGAGTGTGGGGCAGCAGACCTAAGGGTCAGAGGGAAGCTGCTCTCCTGGAGGGTGACTGGGCTTTGTCAGTGCAGGGTTGAGGCCAGAGGCCAGTGGCCCTCAAGGCAGCCATGTGCCCAGGTCTTGGACCCTGTGTTCTGGGACCAATAGGGAACAAAATCAGCTCCAGCTCCGCTTTGTAGCAGCACAGTCTTTTGGGAGAAAAAGGAAATGATTCTTGGCCTCCCGCAGTGTCTCTAGGGGTGCCAGTGACTGTCATTCAGGACGGGGTCCAGCTGCCCTGTGCTTCTTCACGTGCTATGCCAGAATCCCGGATGCTGGCGTCTCTCTGCATTTCAGGCATGCTCCATGACAGGAGCCCTGGCTCAGCAGACCGCACAGGGAGCAGCCCTGAGTGTCCACGTGGTGGACTCCAGCTGGGGCCTGTCAGGGCCTTGGTTCCATGGCCACCATCCTGCCTCCACCCTCCATGCTGCTGTGTGAGACACTGCCCAGTCTGCAACCCAGAGTGACCCAGTGTGGCCCAGAGACTTCCCACCAGGCCCATCCATCCATCATTCACTCCTCAAACACCCACGCACTGGATGCTCACTGTGCTCCAGGCCCTGTGCTGGGCCCTGGGAGATCCCAGAGCTAGGGCAGAGAACGACGTGCCCCACACCTGCCCTGCCACAAATGCAAAAGCAGTGGGTCACTCCACATGCTGAACGGTCTGTCCCCAAAAGCTTCATCACGGTGGCTGGGCTTGGGAGGCTGGGTGCTTGGCAGGTGAGTCCGTGAGGATGGAGAGTTCCACAACGGGGTTAATGACTTTGTTAGAGACCCGTGAGTCACAGACAACAGAACCAGATCGCCAGGTCTTGGACTAGGATGTCAGCCCCCAGACGCATGTCCTTGTTCATGAGCTTCCCATACCCTGCCGCAGGGACAAAGGTGACAACACATGGCTGTGTGCCTCCACAGAGACCAGGGTTCCTCGCCAGTCACTCGCACAAGAAGCCATGCACAAGGAAAGGCTGCAGCAGGGGTGACCACTGGTCTTCAGGGCCCTGGCTCCTGCCTGTCACCACACAGAGGACTGGTCTGCCTCCCGGGCTTGGCCCCCCAAGGCTCTGCACTGTCTGGACACAGAAGCCCCTGGTCTCCCCTGTGTGCCCGTTTTATTTCCGCAGGACCCATCACTCCTCCCAGAGGTGACATCCGTCCTGAGTCCCTTGTGGGTAGTCACGGCTGGTCAGGAGCGCAGCTGGCCCCGCATGCTGGAAGAAGCCTAGCCCTGCTCTGAATAGCTTTTCTTGCTCCAGCACCTTCCAGGCCTTGCAGCTTCCAGCACCACAGAAGCCCAGGCCCAGAAGATGAAGGCCCCAGCGCCAGGCAGATGGAGTCCATTCAACACGCTACCGGAGGCCCCAGCCACCCTGATGGTGACCTCCGGTCTCTTCCCTGAGACCCGAAACCTTGCCTGCCTAGCCCCAGGTGTACTTGGTGCCAGGAGCCAAAGGCAGATGGGAGAAGCACATCCTATCACCTGCCCCAGAGGTCCACATGAGGCAGGCACAGGCAGTGCCAGGGGGACACCCAGCACCTAGGCCAATGGCTACCAGGGACGCTGGAGAACAGCCAGCAGTGGGGGCAATGGAGGGTGCGTAAGAGAGGAGGCCAGAGGAGCCACTGGTCCAAGGCCTGTCTCTGGCAGCCAGGGGACAGCCAGGGAGGCTGTAAGCAGAGAGCTGGGCACTGGACACACGTCCCTGAGGTCAGCTCAGCAAGCAGAGTCTCTGACACTGCATCCCCAGCTCGAGCCTGACTTTGAGGCCTGAAACTATCACAGGTGGTCTCAGGGGAGCCCTGTGCCAGCAAGAAATAACCGAGATGGGAATTCTAAAGTAGGTCTGAGGCAAGGATGGAAAGGCTTAAAAACCCTCAAATCCCAACTTTTGAAAAGCTGGAAAGTTACACAAATGATCCCAAGGTGCAGAGCGGGCACACTAATGAACTGGCCGCGTCTTCAGCTGGGTGCTGGTGCACCACGCTGTGCCCCCGTGGCTCTCCTTGCCCCGCAGGCCCCAGTGCACCCAGCAGAGAGCCAGGCACTCCACCTGCGCTCGGGGTAACCCGGGACAGGGTGAAGACCAAGGACTGAGGACCTTGCTGCAGGAGTGGGAGGTGTTTTCTCCTGCGGCCAGGCCCTGTGTTTTTTCTGTCCCCTCGTGCCGTGACTCTGGGAGGACATGTCCACCTTGTGACGTCACCTCTACCACCCCTATAACCTGGCTGAGCCCAGGGAATCTCCTGACAGGCCCGAGTGAAACAGTCTCCAGCCAAGGCCCTGGGCTGCATGAGCCATGCCTGTCTCAGTCCCTGCAGGGTCACCCAATGGTGCACCCAGCGAAGGGGACAGCGTTCCAGCCATGCACATGAAACGTCGTCTGTGCACCTCACAAAGCTGTTGCCGCATGACCCCTTCGCTGGGCCCAAAGCCTAACCTCCCTTGGTGTGCTGGCACATCCACCCCCTGCCTGGCCCCTGACACTTGGCGTGGAGGCTGCGTTATGGAGGCTGTGTTATGAGTCCCCAGGTGAGGCTCTGTAGGGCAGCCAAGGGAGGCCTGGCTCCTCCTGTCTCCAGCCAGTTGTCCCAAGCCAGCAGGCTGACCAGAAGGGTGGAGTCCAGAGGGAGGGGACGAGCCCAGGGCACGGGGAGGACAGAAGCACAGACAGGCTCTGTTCCTCAGAAGAGGCTCTTGTAAAGCGAGGGAGTGAGTTAGAGGTCACAATGTGGACGGGTCCATACTTCATCTGGAAGAGGCAGAAATGGGACCTTGGCCTGGGGCTGTTGGCCATGCCACGCAAACATCCCAAGACAGGATCTGTCACCTCTGCTCCTGGCCCTGCTACAGCAGCTGTGCTGTGGCCATCTCCACCAGCCAGCTTCTGGACCCAGCTTGACCTCCAACCTGGCCCAGCCAAAGGACCCACGCCTGAGGGGGGTAGCTCGAGGGCACAGCTGCTGGCCACTGCCCCGCTGCTGGGGTGTGAAGGGAGCTGGCAAGGTGACCTTTCTCAGTTCCATTGGCAAGGGTGAAAGGGTGGTGGTGGGGCTCTACCTTGGCCTATCCCACACACTGGCCTGGGCCCCATGTCATCTGCTCCAGCAACCCATGAGAGGCTCAGAGGAAGCCTGGCCTCTTGGTGTCCTCTGCACTCTGTAGACCAGAGATTACAGCCCACAGCAGTGCTACCCGGTGGTTAAGGGGCACAATTCTCTGCATATGTCCCCAGGTCCAGAAGAAGGACAGAAATAGACTGTCTATGGGTCCCAAGTGGTTTCTCCAGGTCAGCCAGTGGCCCTGGTTGCCTCTCAACTGGGAGGACATGTGGTACAGGGCCTGGCCTCCCTGTGGCCGGCTACTGTCCACAAGGTAGCACAGGAACAGAGCAGTGCTTGGAAGCCACGCTCCACAGGGCAAGGTGACTGGCAGGGTGCTCGGATGCAAGGCTGAGCCCCACTCTGGAAGAGCTGGCAGACTGTGGCTGGGACTGTCCAGGCCTGTCCCCAGACACGAGGAGAAGCAGTCGGAACAGAGGGTGTCCTCCCTGCGTGCGTCCTGGGCTGCTCAGAGGGCTCACTGTGTGGATGCCCTGGGCCTGGCTGCTGTCCTCTCAGCTGGCACTGGGCACAGGCCCTCAGCCACAGCCTCCCAGCATGTGGTGTCTGCTCTCCCTCTGGAGCACCTTGGGTGACACTGATAATGCCCTGGCTTGCATCAGCACCGACCCAGCAGGGCCCCGGGCAGAAGTGGAGATACAGGGCCATCATCATCCTCATCTGTGAATAGAAACCCAAGCACCAGGGGCATGTGGAGGCCAGGTGAGTCATGGAGGAGGGGAGGGCCTGTGGGTGAACCTTGCCCACGCTGCCTCCATCTTGGCGATAGGCTGCTGGTGGTAGGAGGGGCTTCCTTGGGCCCCCTTCCTCTAGGACACCAGTGGCAAGGGGAAGTTGAAGTGGGTTGGCTTGGAGCTCTCCTGACCCCAGGTGAGGGCCCCACGTCAGATGGGGACTCACCCTGCAGGCAGCACCCCTGTGCCAGCACTTGGGGGTGTGTGCGTGTGAGCGTGTGGACAGCTTCATGTGGGTACGTCCTGGTGCCTGCCCTCACCTTGCTGGCACCCTCGGTGGGCTCACCCCTTCTCCTGGGGGGCTAAGCTCTTGTTACCACAGGCTGCTCTAGACAGAGATGGGCTGGCCCCAGCCAGGTTAACCCCCCCACCGTGAGGAGCCGTCTTGGAGACGACAGCCTGTGCCAGCTCTGGGTGTCTTTCCCACACCTGCCCAGTTGCATGCAGATCTGTGGGTGAGTCTCTCCCTCCACCTCACTGTCCACGGACAAAGCCTTCAGCTAAGCCAAAGTCCCCCATTGCACTCACTGCAGGACCCACCAGCCCAGCTGCTGCACAGGTTGACAAAGCTGTGCTCCAGGTATGCTTTGGTTCTTTATTGTATGTGCCTGGGGCACACAGAGTCCCTTTCACAGAAAGTGTCACGCACAGGGCTGTGCAGCTGTGACCTGTGACCACATAGGGCTTGAGACCAGGAGGGACACACGGGTCCCCATGTCCAAATAAACAGGACAGCAGTGTGCTGGCAGGACCCTGTGTAGGGCCCACAGATAACTAACCCACCCTGCCCTGGAGTCTTCCGGAACCTGAGACTCCAGGGTGGAATCCTCCTGGCAGGAATGTGGGGACCCCTGGGTGGGAGGCAGGTGAGGCAGGAGCAGCCCCACCCCAAGCCACATCTCCTGCCACCTGCTGGGCTGTAGCTCTCGCAGCACCTGCAGGTCAGCACCTGCAGGTCAGTGGTGGGGACCATGAGGAGACTGTGGCCTGCAGGGGGAAGGAGCTCAGCCTCAGGCCAGGGAGCTTTTGCAAAGTCATCCACTGCCTCCAGTGGTGTTTGTGCAGGTGGTGACAGGGTCTCTGGGTGAGGCCTGGATGACAGCTGGACTTCTGAGCAGAATTACCGAGTGGTCTAGGAGAAGCCCAGCCCTCTGCTGGTGACACTGAGCTCTGCCTTCTGGATCAGGGGCCCGCACTGGCTATGAAGGTGGCAGGGCTCCCTGCAGGGCCCGAGCCTAGTCACCCTCTCACACATAGAAGGACACCACACTGTCCCAGGGCCAACGCCACTGACCCCTGACTCTCCTGGATGCTGGCCTTCTCTCTCCTGAGGACCTGGGGAAGGAGCTTGTGAGCCAACACCACAGGGCAGTGGTGTTGGGGTGAGCCACCTGCCAGGCTGGCAGGTGCACACAGAGCCACATGTGGACAGCGTCTACACCACAGACTCCTGTGGGGGTGGGTCCTCCCCGAGCAGGTTCAGGGAGAGGCAGTTCGTGGACCTCTTGCCATGGAGGGCAGCCTTGGCCTCTTGGGGCGCAAGCAGCCCTGCCAGGGAGCAGTCAAGGGTATAGTTGTGCAAGGCGGACGGAGGGCAAGGGGTCAGCTGGTGCCAGCACACATGGTCCAGGTGACAGGCGTGAGGGTCCTCCCTGCTGCCTGGCTCTGTCTCCTGGGCCTGCAGAAAGAGACCACAGTATAGCCTCCAGCCCAGCAGCAGGCGCCACCCCTGCTCTCTGCTGAGTCCCCTTCAATTCTGGCACTGAGGACTGGACCCCAGGGGTGCCCCTATTCGGCCATCCTCCAGGGGACTTTTCCAGGCACTCAGAAGCCCCTGTCTTGCCTCAGCTCTACTCCCACCCTGCCTCACTTTCCCTAATAACACCACCCTCCCCACACGTCCTTCCCCTGGTCAACACAGAACCACTGTCCCCACCTCTACTCTAGCTCTTAGAGCTGGTGGGGTCCAAGGGCCAGGGCTCTAGGGGGACCCAGAGTAGTCCCAGAAAGACCCCCACAGGTGGTGAAAGTCGACAGTGGGAAGGATGTGTTCTGCAAGCCTGGCCACTTGAGGGCCACTTGAAGGCCACATGCTGACTACCCTGTGGCTGTGGGGCCTACCTTATGTGGAGCTTTGGTGCTGCAGCCCCTCATCCTGGTGAGCCGGCCCTGCAGCGGTGTGAAGGGGCCCAGGTGGGAGGCTGGAGAGGAGGAGCCGGTGTGAGTAGAGGTGGAGGGCAGGGGGACATCCTGCCTGTACCTGGGCCGCAGCCCTCCTGGGCCAACTTCCAGATGGAAACAGAGCTCTCCTGTGGCCAGGCGTCCTGTAGGCGCCCTCAGCTGGCAGGGGTAGGTCTTCTGTGATCTCACATCAGGTCTCTGGAGCCCCAAGGAGCCCAGGGTATCCGGTTCCACCTGACACAGGAAGCTCAGGACTCCCACAGAGCTGGGGGTCTGGCCTGCCCAGCATGCATCTGTGCTGGGGCTGGGGTGAAGCGGCCTGGGTTCCCGTGGACACTTTTCCCAAAGCCCATGCTGTCCTGTGGCTCAACACCTCCTCTGCTCTGATGTCCTACAGAACAGACTCCTCTGTGCCAGGTGGTGCTGAGTCATTCTGAGGGTGTCTCGACCACAACTTGGGCCAGAGGTCAGAGGCAAAGGCCAGCAGTGGACATTGGGTTAGTGACAGATCTGCCTGACCCTGGGTAACCCCAGGTGACTCTGGCTGGCCTGGGGTGACACTAAGTGGCCCTGAGAGGTACATCCTGGCGTTTCCAGAGGATCGTGGTTATGCACAGCCTGGCCTCTCCTAGGCACTGGCACTTGGGGCAGGCCCAGCCCATGTTCTTTGCCCACCTTTACTGCCACCGCTGTCCCTGGAGCTGATGGACAGCACCTTCCTGTGGAGCCCCTGGGCCGCCTCGGGGTCATCTACAGACATCTCCCTGGATTCTGTGTGCTGAGAGTCAGCCTCCACACCCGAGGTGTGGGAGCTGCCTGGGCTGTCAGTGGAGCTGAGAGAGAGGCAGTGGGGGACATTTTGGCTACTGTGCCCCCTGTCTCTGCTGGCCGGCTCCAGCAGGTCACTGATGTAGGACTCCCGGTAGAGCTTCTTCTCTGCAGCATGGGGAACAATCGTGAGAGCCCATATGGGAGGAAGCCAGGCTCTAGGGGTCTTGCCTCGGCGACGGTCCTCCCAGAGACCCACACCCCGTCTCAGGCCATACATAGCCACCCAGGAAAGAACAGAACCGCGGTCTACTCTGAGGGTGCTGTTCTGAGGGTGTGTGTGCCAGGGCTGATGTCCCCTCAGATCCCTTGCCACACAGGCACTGATGCATCCGTGCACACTCACCCCCCCAAACACGCTTGCTGTGCTGTATCCCCTACGTGCTCCCTCTAAGGACACAGCAAGAACAGCCCACCTCATAGGTGAAGGCTGAGATGAAGACCAGGCCTGTCACCACACCACAGCCAGCTGCACCTGTGCAGTTCCACAGTGTGCGTGGGGTGGGGGCTTCCAGAGCCCAAGCAGAGCTGGCACACCCTCAGCTTGCCCTGCACCCACCCAACCTACAGGCTCCTGCTCAGACGAGAGGGGGGACAGCAGTCACCAGCACCCTTCACCTGGAGCACCTGAGGGATGGGAGCTGGGAGGCCGCGGGCCACTAGGGAGAGAAGCCTCTCTGCTGAGTCCAGAGAGGGCAGCCCAGGGCCTGGGCAGGTTGTGGGGACAATCTGCTACATCCCCAACTTCAGAGGGGCTGTGCAGCCCTCTGCAAGGTGCTCAGAGCCCACCTTCCGCTTCATCCAGCAGCTGCAGTGGCTGCAGCAGAGGCTGCACGTTGAGGTAGAACCGGTGGCTGGAGCGGAGCAGCCTGAGCAGGTGCCGCGAATGCCAGGTACAGCCCGTGTAGAAAATCAGCTTCCGGGCTGGGGGCAGCCCAACCGGTTGGATCTCCAACTTCTTTCCCTGAGTAGGTGGAAAATCATTCAGGCCTCAGGAAAGAGACATTTTAAACATTAGGCATAACCCCAACTAGGCGATGGCCAAAGTCCCCCTTTCAGGATTTGACTTCCGTGAGCAAACAGGTCTCTGGTTACTGTGACCTGGGTGCTCTGCCTGTCCTTAGTCACAGGAAGGCAGCTGGATGTCTGGAGCAGCCTCTGTGCAGACTTCTGCTATGGCTGGGTGAGGGTGCACACATCCAGGGTGGTATCTGCAGCCCTGGGGTCTCCCTGTCCCCTTTATCCAGTGGCCCTCGCTATCACAGTTGTCAGGGCCCCAGGGTGGCAGCTCTGGGCCAGACAAGGGCGTCAGAGACTGCCTAGGCCGGTCTCTAGGACCCACTCAGGAGCCAGGAGTGCAAAGTCCAGAGAACAGCGACAGGACCTCCGAATGGCGGCTTGGTGCCACGTCCTGGCAGGCCCTGGCAGGGCTGCGAAGGTGAGCAGGCACAGAGCGCCCAAGGGTGCTGAGAGCCATGAGGAAGGAGCATCTGCCTGGGCTCTGAGAGCCCCCAAGTGCCGAGTCTCTGTGCAGACACCCACCAGGAAGGCCAGCTTCCCGATGCGGGGCCAGGAGAAGTCATGGAGCAGCCGTAGCGCGTGGTTCACCTCCTGCAAGACAGTAGGTGCTGTGTTGGGAGGGACGCGGCCAGGCGGGCCTTCCAGCAGGGGCGACTCCTTCTCTCACCTGGTAGATGTAGATTCCCTGGAGGGTGAGTCCCAGGACGATGGCGGGGTGCTCGTCCTTCTTATCCTGAAAGGACACAGGTGCCAGGTGGGCGCCCTGTGCGGATGGCTTCACATAGGCCGCAAGAGACCAGCGGCTTCTGTGCCCTGCCAAGCTCTGCCCTCACCCCCGACGGCCCTCTGTGTGCCAGAGCCGCCTCCGCCAAGACCCCTGCTCACCTCCTGGGTCTTCCATTCTTAACCTGCCTAGACAAAACATCCACCCTGTCCTCTCCCTGAAGATTGACTGCTGTGTCACCTGTGTGCCTGGCTGGTGGACACAGGCTGGGCCTGAGGCTCCATCACTAGACCTAAGCCAAAGCAGTCATGGCCGGAGCCAGCAGGCTCTGGTCCCCAAGCCAGTCCCCTGAGGCTTTGAGCCCTGGAGAAACAATGCACACCACCCCCTAGACAGCCACCAGGGAACACATCCCCTCCATACTACACCACCCCCAGGATGGGTCCTGGTCACACTGTCAGCCCTGAGGGGGGTCCTGTCAAACAGTCCTAGGATCCTGGTCATACTTTCAGCCCTGAGGGGGGTCCTCTCCATCCATCCCAGGGTCCTGATCACACTGCCAGCCTGAGGGGACTTCCTGTCCACCTGTCCTAGGGTTCTGGCCACACTGCCAGCCCTGGGGACTCTGCCCAGCTCTGCACTGGGATCCAGGCTGCAGTATCCCCTGCAGGGTGCTCTTCCACCCTGTCCTAGGGTCCTGGTTACACTGCCAGCCTGGGAGGGAGACTCTTCCCAACTCTGCACTGGGATCCAAGCTATAGTGTCCCCTGCAGGGGGCTTTTCGACCCTGTCCTAGGGTCCTAATCACACTGCCAGCCTAGGGGACTCTGCCCAGCTCTGCAGTGGGACCCAGGCTGCAGTGTGCCCTGCAGGGGACTCTTCCACCCTGTCAGTTAGGGCTCTGTCCTGCCCTGCCCTGGTACGCTGGGCTCAACCTTGTACAGCCTGAAGAAGTGGACAGGCACATCCTCGAGCCGACAAGCCTCCCTGATGAAGCGCAACATGGCCTCCTTGGTGCTCAGGCCCTGCTGCTCACGGTGCATGGAGGGCGCGTGCTTGAGGATGTAGTCGATGCCCCTCTTGGAGATGACCTGAGGATGGAGCCACAGGTCAGCTCAGACCCCTGCCTGCCCTCCCCTGCTCTTTAGCTGGGCCTCCTCCAGGAGCCTCCCCCGCAGGTGCCATGTCCATCTGGGAGGGCTGGACCTGCTGCTGTGTCTGCTGGACACAGATGAGCGTACGAAACCCCCAAGCACCCAACAAGAGCCTCTCTCTTGCAGGGCTACCCGCTGCCCACCACAGGGACCCCAGACACAAGGGTATTCTGGCTAGTGATCCTATGGTGATCTCAAGAGCGGTGGGCATGTCCACATGGAGGGAGGGCCCTGGAGGGAGTGGCAGAGCTTTGAGGAGGCTGGGTGGGACCGGCCCCAGGCCCTGTGACAGTCAGGAAATCCCAACCTGCATGGAGCCCACCAGGAGCAAGGAGACAGCCCAAGGGGGAAACTGAGGTTTCCACCCAGGACAGCGCCCTTGTCCTGGGATGACAGCCATGTGCTCAGTGCAGCCATAAAGCCAGGCACAGTGCCTAGGACTTGGAACACAAGTGTCTCTGCTTGGCAACACCTTCTCCCAGGGCACAGTGTGGAAACTGAGTCGGAGGGGTTGATGGCTTGGATGTGAGGTGCCCCCTCGAGAGTCCCTGGAATGTTCATAGAGAAGAGGGAAGAGTATGATGCCCAGGTGGCTTCGTCACAGCTGGGCAGGCCCAGCAGCTCAGAGAAGCAGAGCTACTTGCCCAGGCCACATAGCTGGCCAAGCGTGTGCAGGAGCGAGAGGGCACAGAAGTCTGCTCTGGGCCACTGCATGTGGCCATAACCCCTGCTCTGGACTCTGTCTCCCCACCCTTCCCCTTCTTCCTGTGCCCCTCCACACCCCACAGCCTCCTCGCTGCATGGACCCCTGAGACCCTGTTGGTGGCAATGTCAGGTGACCCTTCCCTGGGGGGCATCATGGGGTCCTTACCCATTGGGGGAAGTAAGCCTGTGGCTCGAAGTACCTCCCGGTGTGGGACGGCTCATGGTGGTTGCCCAGGTCAGCCTGCAGCGCACAGGCAGCCAGCAGGAAGTAGGACCCCTCCCTGTGTGCACACTGGGACCGCAGCACCCGCTCCTTCAGGCTGCAGTAGTACAGGTGCCGGGCCACCTGGTCGCTGGAAGGCAGCAGGGCCGACTGGGGTTGAGCGGCTCCTGCAGATCCCACCCTCCCTGGCCTGGTCAGGGCCTCCCAGGTCCTCTGCTCACAGCCCCATTTGGGCGGACACAGAACAGCACCAGTCGCACCCACGGTGAGAAGAGGTGCTGTTCCTGAGAGGGTTGGCCATCGGGGTGGGGCTCTGGCCAGCCCAGGCCCTAGACGGGCTGCCCGGGCTCCCAGCACCTGCACTTGGACCCAGCCTATGGCTCCGTGCTCCCAGCCAACACCTGCCCAGTGTGGTCAGCTATCCACAGCCAGGAGCAGAAAGCTACAGGGAGCCTCCGTCTCACCCCCAGTGCTCCCTGCATCTTCTCTAAACCTGACCCCGCCTACCACACAACCTTTCCCTCCAGAACCTTCCACACTTCACTTTCCCCTTCTGGGAGTCACAGCCACCTGTACCTGCCAAAGGACTGCCCAGGGAAACCCAGGCCCTGCTTAGTGTCCCCAGCCCTCTGTCTTAGAGAACATCAGGGTCTCTGGTGGTTCCAAGGGAGCTTGCGTTCCTGTCAGCTCTGAGGCGGCATCTGAGGGAAGCAGCCCATCCCTCCAGAGAGGCCACCAGCTATGTCCACCCTCCCTGTCCCAGGAACCCTTCCTGGCCAGGCAGATGCCAGCAACCTGGGCAGCAAAGGGCAGGGAAAACTGTTCAGGATCCCTCAGTTTAAAGCAGGATCTGCAAAGCCCCCAGCCGTGGGAGAAGCCCACCCTCCCCAAAGCCCCCC
>PVKS010017570.1:0-41758 GCA_004027875.1 Aplodontia rufa
AAATGACTAACCTAACAATAACTTCAAATTGTATGATTCTCAGCGTAATAGGGGGATGGCTCCCTAGGATACTTGGAGGCATAGGGAGGGGGATGGGGAGGGGGGAGGGTATTTGAAAAACTCCTAGGATACTGGAGAATGGGAATATAGGGGAACCATCTCAGAAGCAGATGTTATTCCTCCACGAGATACCCATTTAATTCAAGAGTTCTTCTGGGGGAAACTGCAACAAGTGAAACCCAAGGTGGTCATCCATGTTTTGGCATTAACCCTAGATAACTATGTATATATACATTGGTCATTGATGGTTTGATAATGTTTCCCTCTCATTTGTATCTCTATATACTCTTAATAAAAAAAATTAGGAGAATTCCCAACTAAATAAGCTTATGCTCCTCCTCAAATCCCTACAAAAGGAAGACAATCTAATCCCAAAGCCAGCAAAAGACAGGAAATAATCAAGATCAGAGCTGAAGAACAAGAAAACAATAAAAAGAATCAAAGAAAAAAAAGAGCTGGGGTTACAGGGAAATAGGAACACTAGCACACTGATAAGTGGAACAGCAGACCGGTAGTCACTCTGGAAAGCAGTGTGGATACTCCTCAAAAAATTAGGGTTGGATCCACCATACAAACCAGCTATCCCTCTACTGGGTGTTTTCCCAGAGTTAGAAAAGCACATTACAGAGACACAGTAAAATCAATGGTCATAGTAGTTCAATTTACAATAGCTAAATTTTGAAACCAACCCAGATACCCCTCACTGGATGAACAGATTCAAAAGCTGTGGTACATAATTTCAATGGAGTTCTAATAAGCTATTAGAAACAATGATATTGCAGCCTTTGAAGGTGAATGGATGGCAATGGAAGAAATCATTCTGTGCAAAGTTAGCCAAACCCAGAGACTCAGGGGTCAAATGTTTTCACTCATTTGTGGAGGCTAGAGCAAAACTCAGGTTTGGGTGAAAGGTTGTTAAACTCATGTATTAAAGGTGTCACAACACATAATCTTTGGGAACCATAGATATGTAGGGCGAGAGAGAGAGGAGAGTGAAAGGGAGGGGAGAGGGAAGGAGGATAGGGAGGGATCTAGGGAGACTATCAGCAATGTTGCATACTCTTTACCCCCCCTGGGATGCCAAATAATACTTATATGCAATTATTTAATTCTTGAAAATTCACAATCTAAATATTTATATCCGTTTTAGGGGACAATATAGAAGAATCAAGAGACTGTGGTGTGGGCAATGTGCAGGTAACTCTGGTTTAGAACCAAATGCATATCATATTGTTACTTTATGCACATTTATGATTGTGAATAACTCAACTCCTCAATAATTTATATTTTTAAAAAAGAACTGAAAGGGGGATAAATATCAACATCTAGTCTAAATACAAAGCTATATTTGAATATTGTCTAGCCAATTTGGCTCTCTGGCATTGTTTAAATAATTGTTCTCTCTAGCAAATAGCCTTGGCTTTTCTGAACTAAAGCAAATTTGTAGATGATTACTTTCTTTTCTCTCATTAAAAGGTAACATTGCATGAAGCTAACTTTTATTCTAGAGGAAAACTCCACATTTGGAAACCCCATGATCCTCGCTTTCTCTTTTTTTTTTTTAATTTTTAATTTTTGAACAACCATGCAAGTTTTTAACAAAATAATATAAAATGTGTATATATATTTTGTTAGGGCTCACTGTCCTTGTCTTGGTCTGGTTTATGAAAGCCACTAGTTTCTAAACCTTCAAGTAAATGGTGATTGGTGGCTATTCCCATGCTCATTGGATATATATGTATGTGAGTTTCACATAGGTGGTGAATTAATCTATGACCAATATGTTTCAAATTATTATTCATCAGAAAAATTCAAAAGAAATCCTTTGTGATATAACTTCGTACTCAGAAAATGTATGTCATTTTAAACATTCAATAATATTTGGTCTGGTTCACAGTGAAATAGAAACTGATATGGTGCTCCTTTAGAAGTTAATTGGCCAGTGTTTTTAAAACCAAAAAAGTTCTATCCATAATCAATTTCTAAGTACCTGTTATAAAAATTATTTTCTTGAGTCAGACATATCTATGTGTTAATATACCTTTTATTACCAACCTGGGAAGTATTACAAAAAAGTCTACCTTAAGAATCATGCTAGTGCTTGCTTCGGCAGCACATATACTAAAAAGAATCATGCTAAATTCATGCTCCTACTCAAACTTTAGCCAGACAGCTGCATAGAAAACAAAAATGGAACAATGAAACATTAAGTGGAAACCTCAAAAATAAAATAACAGAAGTATATCCAAACACATTTTATAGCAAATTAATATTTTGTGGTATACTCTGCTAGTAAAATAGGATTCTAACATTGGTTTGCATGGTTAACTTCAACCAGGTGGTCTTGAAAGGGCACCCTTAATCAAAGGAGCTACTGAGGCTGAAGTATTGTGGGATGCAGAGAGGTGGGAAATCAACCCTCCTGCATGCTTCCCTCCGTCTGTGTTCTTTGCTTCCAAATGAGCTTTTTTTGCCTGATTCCTATATACAGATGGTTTTTTTGCCTTCAAAATTTTGCCAGTAAAATTTTTTTAAATACTAAAAAAAGAAAAAAATCGGTTGTACCCATTGAGAATTAAGGGACAAATATCAATAAGGCTAAGTGGCAAAGTCACTAACTCAGATTTATTTTCTCTAATCATTTTATGGAGTTGTCAGTGGCTCCAAATGCTTACTCAATTGTACTTGACTCCCATTGAAAGCAGTGACCTAAATTTGAGGAATTTAAGTAATATGTTTAGTTTCTGGTCTTTTGTCCAACTCTCAGGGACAATACCCCACTCAGCTTAGGTGTGGCACGTAGTGGCTGATCGATAAATATTGTTAGATGAGGTTGGAAGATCATATTAATTTTTCTAAAAATTAAATGGGATTAGGGATTAGATTCAGTTCTTTGTAGCTCACATTGCCCACTTTTAAAAAGATTAGATGGAATGTAGCAATAATGTGGATACACTGTCACTTGATGGCATAAGACCAGTGTTCCATGTGCTTCCCCCCAAAAATACTATATATACACATGCAAAATTTCATGATCAACTCTAACTATGGAGACACGTGTGACTAATGAATGGAGATTGCTAGAGCCAAGTGAGTCAGCCTGGGTTCAGTTTCTCCATAAAACGCACTTTGAAGGAAATCTTCTGGGATTGAATGAACATAAGTGTCAGCTGAGAAAGATGCTTGGGCAATTATCTGCTCCAGCCCCAAACAAATCCAAACAAAATAGCGGACTGTCAAAGAAAATCAACGTATAAATTCTTTCCCCTTAGATACCAAAATCAGAATCTCCAAATGTGTTTATAGCAATCAAAAAGGTTTTATCAACCTGATAATCAATGTGTTCTTATGTCCTAGGTAAGTTTCCTCTAAGTCCTTTCTTATGGTTTGGAAATGGAAGGTTCCAGATGGCTCATGTGTTGAACACTTGGTCCTCAACAAAGCAATGTTCAGAGATGGGGCTTTTCAGAAAGTGATTGGATCATGAGGGCTTTACATCACTGGTGGGTTACTCCACAGATAGTTTCATAATTTTATGTCATTGTTGGGAGGTGTTGAAAACCATAGGGGTTGAAGTCTCATTGGAGTAAGTGGGTCAGTGGAGCCATGACCTGGAATGGTATATCTTGTCCCTGGCATCATCTTTGCTCTCTGGTTTCTGGCTGCCATAATGGGAGCAGTTTTGCTTCATCACACCCCTCCACCCCCACCATGATGTTCTGCCTCACCTCATTAAAACCTCTGAAATTTTGAACCAAAATAAATCTTTTTTTCCTATTTTAATGCTTTTATTAGTGCATTATACACAATAATATGATTCATTTTGACATATTCACAAATGCATTTAATATAGTTTGCTCCACTTCGATTCATAGTCCCTCCCCTTTCTCTTCCCTCCTCCTCTTTTAGAATGTAACCTCCTGCACAAACTCATGGCTTCCATTACTACTCCTCCCTAACAAACCACTACCATATTTCTCATTCATGCCAGCCCAGACACTGTGCCTGCTTTCTCCAAGCCTCCAACACCCCTCCACCTTCCCCATATCAACCCTTTGGTATGGGACACTTCTCAACCAAAATAGTCACACATCTTTCTCCTATTCTAATCTTTATCAAAGACTGTACTCAATATGTTATCTTACCCCAATATCCTCTCACCCCATGCACCCTTAAAGGGCTAAAACCTATAGTCTCCCACCTCCTTGAAGCTTGCCTGTTTATCCCTGTCCATTCCCATCCTATCTGGTCCAAGACCTCTGTAAAATCAATAAAGCCATAATCTCTGCCCACTCTGTAGTGCCTAATCCCTACACCTTACTCTCCCATGTTCCTCCAACTATATCTTAAATTCTCAGTCTTAGATTTAATAGATGCTTTCTTCACTATATCTCATCATCCCTTTTCTCAACCTCTCTTCACTTTTACCTGGACGGACCCAGACACTAATTTCTCCTGGCAGGTCACATAGACAGTCCTTCCCCAGGAATTCCAGGACAGCCTCCACTATTAAGGACAGGCATTACAAAAAGACCTTGCTATCCTCAACCTACATCCAAGCTTCTTTCTCCAACATATGGATGCTCTTCTGCTTTGAAGTCTTCCTATATTATTCAAAACTTCACACTGCCACTCTCCTTAGTGCATTGGCAAGATGGGGGTACAGGGTCTCTCAACCTAAGGCCCAAATCTCCACTCCCAAAGTCATATATTTAGGCATAATTGTAACTCCAGAAACCTGTACAATACCTCCTAATCACTAACAGCACTCCAAAATGTTTGTTCCTCTTCTCTCCACCAAAAGGGAACTCCTTTCTTTATTAGGCCTCTTTAATTACTTCCAAATCTGGATCCCTAATTTTTCTCTTATTGCAAAACCTCTCTAAGAAGCATCAAAAGTGGATTTATCTGAGCCTCTTTCATCACTGTCATCTCTTTCCTCAGTTCTTAAGACTCTCCAAAATTCCCTCTTGCAATCTTCTACCCTTTACTTACCAAATCCGTCAAATCCTTTTTTCTTCTCTCTTCATTCTAAACATGGCCAAGCTGTAGGAGTCCTCTATCAAAAGGCAGGGGACACATTACAGCCTATTGCCTTTTTATCCAAACAGTTTGACCCTGTATACCACGGCCGGCCCTTATGTCTAAAGATTCTAGCCACTGCCACCCTCCTCATACCTGAGGCACAAAACTTCCCCTTATACTAACACATTGCCATCCTAACTTCCCACTCTCTCTCAGATCTTCTCAGCCATAAAGCCTTTCTCTCCCTACTCTCTTCCAGAAGTCAATTGCTACATGCTCACCTCATCAATCCAATGGTCTCTTTCAGAAAAGATCATTCACTAAATCCCACAATCCTTTTACCTTCACCTGACTCTGGCTCTCCATCATCGTTTCTAATCTCTCACTCCTGTTCTGACACCTAAGACCTCCTTATCAACCCTTTTTCACATATCACAGATCAATCAACCCTGATTCCCCTGACTGGTTCATTAATGGCAGCTTCCAAAACCAATATCCCCCTCTGGCAGGTTATGCCATAATTTAGGGCCATACTACAGAAAACTATCTTTTGTCCTAACCAAAATCATTGAAACTTCTCCCTACCCCCGAGGACCACCTCCCAACAGGCTGAACTCATAGCTCTCACCCAAGCTCTCAACCTAGCTATAGACATATCTGTTAATATATTCACAGACTCCAAATACACCTACAGCATCATACATTCAAACACCCTAATTTGGAGAGAAAGAGGATTCCCTACTCAAAGGGAGACACCCATCACCAATGCTAAACTTATTGAACAACTGCTAAAAGTGGCCCTCCTCCCCTCTCATGCCACCAAACCACATTGTAAGAGAAAGTAGATTGACAAGCCCTATATCTCACTAGGAAACAATGAAGAAGATTGGTTAGCAAAACAGGCAGCCCAACTAAACCAACATTCCCACACTTACACACACCCTACTATGCTCTTCTCCACCCCAATAAAGCTTCAACTTTCCCCAGAAGACACCAAAGCACTATTATACTACCTCCATAGTCTCTTCCACCCCAATCTCCAATCCCTCCAATTATTCATACAAATGTCTACACAATTCTCCCCCTCCAACCTACAATTCTTGCAACAAATATCTAGATCTTGGCCTACTTGCTTAAAAGTAAACCTTAATTCCAACCTCAGACCCAATCCTTTTCCCATCCACCAAGCATGGGTGAATCTCCTGGCCATGTATTGGCAAACTGACCTTACACAAATGCCCTTTCTCAAAAAATATAAATATTTTTGGTGCTCACTGACATTTTCACCAGCTAGGTGGACGCTTTTCCATCCACTAACAAGAAGTCCTCTACCATTTTTAATACACACTCTCAGGAAATCATTCCTTACTTTGGTCTCCTTGAATCTCTCCATTCTGATACCAATACCAAATATACCTCCTCCTTAACCCAGGAACTTGCACAACACCTACATGTCCAATGGAAATTCCACATCCCATACTAACCCCAATCATCAGGGAAGGTAGAATGCACTAACAGAACTCTAAAAGGCATTCTCACCGAACTCCTTTGAATCCCACCTAGACTGGACTAAACTCTTACCCTTGGCTTTTCTATGAGTTCGGGCTTTACTAAGAAGACCTTTATGAAAAGCCCATTTGAACTTCCATATGGGGAACCTCACTTCCCCTAACTGTACAATCCTGACCTCCTAAAATTCCTCCTTACTTCCTCACTCCCCTCCTGACCCATCTCAGGGCTACTATATGGAAATTTGTACAGTCTTGCCTCTGTCAACCTCAACTAGTTAATCAGACTCTCCCCACCAACATTGGTGACCTAGTTTATCTATCACCTGCCCAACCAGCTGGACCCCTAAAAGATAAATAGACAGGACCCTTTAAAGTCATTCTAACAAAGCCTATCATGGCCAAACTATAAGAGCATCCCTCCTAGGTCCATGAGTAATCTTAAATTAATCCCTAAAGAAGATATTTATCATTCTGTCTCTACAGGCCCAACCTCGATACACTGCACTTGCCTTACTACCAGCTCAGAGGAACACACACCTGACGGACAGCCCTGACCTAATCACAGGCCTCTCTCCTACCACTCCCTACAAGCATTCCTGGAGACTGTGGTAAGGTGATTTAACTACCAGACATTCACCACCACTACGTTAGGCCCAACACGGGTGAGAAGCTTTATCACTGGCCTCTGGCTCTACTCTCTGAATTCACCCCCACTCAGATCACATTCTTCTCTCTCTGCCTCCTACTCCTCCTCTATCCTTAAAACAACTTGGGGATGCTTCTCTGGCTCCCCATACTCATTCTTAACCTACTCAGTGTAATAACCAATGAAACAACTCCTTCCTATGACCCATGAAAGAACAGCAGAGGCCACTTTACTGCCAGCACCTATGTAGACAAGAGCTGCTATTCACCAGCTTCTAGATGCACTCATGAAGGTAAAAAACATTGGCTTGGGCTTTCAAAAGTATCCAATGCAGCATTCGTTTGCCCCCAACCATATGAAAAAAACCTGCTGGACCATATTCACTCATGAAATGTGTGATGGGGGTGGTGCACAGGACCAGGCACTTAATAAGATGGTTAGGACACAAGTACCTCAGATCCTGGAACATATGTTTTTCCCCATCAGAAAGCCTTTAAATCTCTCTCTCCAATGGAAAGCTCTATCAGACGACCCCTTCCTGGTTCAGCTCATCAATTCAACTCACCAGTCACTCAACCAGACAAATCCCATTTTACCTCAAGGTTGCTGGATGTGTCTGAGGCTTGACTTCTCCCAATATGTAGCCAGCCCTCTTCAGATATGCAACTTAGCTACTCTTGATTGTACATCCCCCTCTGACAACACCACCCCAAAACTTACCTCAGTCAAACTTTTCCAAATAGCACCCTTACGTTTCACTAAAAGGACAGGATCTAACAACATAGGAGAGATCCCTGATGGAGAGTGTTTACAAACCAGGAGATCTCTAAAATAGGACAAGAATCATGCTCCCCACCTTCTCCAGAAATGACATTTTTTTTTTTTTTGGACAAAAGATATATCACTGCTTGCCTGCCCAATGGAAGAGAACTTGCACCACAGTATTCCTTACACCCAAATAGACATAGTTACAGAAGACCAAGTCACTACCCATGTTAGAAAAAAAAACCATCCACTTTATCCCTCTATTAGCAACCTTGGGGATAACTGTAGCACTGGAGCTACAGGATTGGGAACCTCTGTAACCTACTATCACAAACTATCCAACCAACTCATAGATGATACCCAAGAGGTAGCAGAATCAATATTAACATTACAAAGCCAACTAGACTCCCTGGCCTTGATGGTCTTACAAAATTGCCACAGTTTAGATCTATTGATGCTGAAAAAGGAGGGCTCTTTACCCACAGGAAGAATGCTGTTTTAATGTGAACCAGTCAGGGTTGATAAGAGATAAAGTAAAACAACTACAAGAACAGCTGTAAAAATGGAGGAAAGAATTGGAAAAATCCTGGGGAACCCTATGGGGGAATAATTCCAATGGGCCTCCCGTTTATTACCCTTTTTGACACCCATACTCTTAATTATGATAATTCTTACTTTTCTCCCTTGTCTCATTAAAAATTTCCAGAAATTCATGACAAAACAAGTCATAGCCATCTGCAGAGCTGCCACACACAAACACATCAAAGCCATGTTCCTGCTCCAGACTCTTGAGGGAAGGCCCCTTCTTCGCCCCCATGACAACAGGAAGTAGCCAGATATGATGTTATTGACCCAAGTCATTATATCCTTTAGAGTCTGGAGTGATGGATGATGAATGTGGAAAATTACCACTCAGGCAGCAAAACACCTACTGTTTTTAAATTTACAGACATTGGTCCTCATCAGAAACTATCACCTTGGGCCCTTATCAGAGGATCCCCACCCTACTGAGAAACCCAGTTTAACAACAACAACAACAAAAAAATCCTGCTGTAACCCCTTTCCAATTCAGTCCATAAAAGATCACCTATCTGAAAGTCAAGTGGCCATTTTCTGCTTGCAAAGTGTGTCCCTGCAACTATTGCAATAGATCTTGATCAATTGAGGTCTGGATCCTTTCTTACTGTGTTCCATGCCCTCCTTTACAGCCAAATTTGCTTTCAAAGTTAAAATATTTTTCAACTTTCATGAGGCTTTTTCTGGCATTCAGTTTCAGCTGGACAGATTTCTCTGGTAACTCTACTGTGCCAGAGATCACACAGTGTGTGAAATGACACCTTCTGAAGATGGGTGATGGTGCAGACAATATGCAGTACATCAAAGAGTGCACCCTTCTTTCAAAACAGTTTATATTCAAAGGAGATTGATTTTAGCATCAGAATTTAGTCCTCTGTCTGGACATGTTCTTAACACATGATACTTCATCGTGTGTCATGGTTTGGATATGGAGTTCCCCAAAGCTCATGTGTGAGACAATGTAAGAAGACTTAGAGGTGAAATGATCAGGTTATGATAACCTAATCAGTGAGTTAGTTCCTTGATAGGGATTAACCGAGTGGTAACTGAGGGCAGATGGGGTGTGGCTGGAGGAAGTGGGTCACTGGGGATGTGCCTTTGAGTTACATATTTTTTATCTGGCAAGTGAAGTCTCTCTTCCTCCTGGTGTGATGCCTTGAGCCAATTTCCTCCACCACACTCTTCTGCCATGATGTTCTGCCTCACCTTGGGCGCAGAGCAATAGAGCCAGCTGTCTACAGACTGAGAACTCTGAAACCATGAACCTCCAAGTAAACTTGTCCACCTCTGAAATTGTTCTTGTCAGGTTTTGTAGTCACAGCAACAAAAAAGTTGACTAAAACAGAAATTGGCACTGATGAGATAGGAATTTGGGAAAAAGAGAGAGAAATACAGAACCTTTGGGAAAACACCCTCAAGCCATTGAGATGCAAAAAGGACCATTGTAAATCTTGAGCAAACCATCTTTGGCCTGCAAGTCTTTGGCCAGTGACCTGGGCCTTTGTCCTTGGCCCACACCCTTATAAACTAAGGGAAATGTACAAGTACAGGAAAACTGGCATGAAATTGTAACTTCACCCTGGATCCACCTCCAATCCAGCCCCTGATGTAGCCTTTCTATAAGTATTTGATCCCCAGCACAAGTTGGAGCTGCTTTTCTCTCTTGAGGTAGATCCACATTCTCCCTTGAATATGGATCTACCTCCCTAAATAAACCTCTGTCTATGCCTGTCTGAGTCATGCTGAAATTCTTTTTCATTGCTTATGCCAAGCATGCTGCTGGTCCTGAGATGAGTTACCCCTCTCCTCTGGGAACTCCTCAGGCCCTTCTTCAGATACATCTCCTCTTCCATGACACCAGGAAGTGGGGTGGTTGCTGTGACTAACCTAATCATGTAGTTCAGCTGCTTTTGGAGCTTTTTTGAATTTGTGGAAGGAATTTTGGAAAGTTTAATGATGCAAGCTGGAAAAGATTTTAGATTGTTATAAGTGGAACTTAATGGGCAATTCTGGTGTGGGAGCTCAGAAGAACAGAAAGCCAATAGGACTCTGCATTGTAAAGATAGAACTTCAAGAGGTTTCAGAGGAGGACACCTGGTAATTGGACTGGAGGCCACTCGTATTATGTTCTGGTTGAGAAACTGTCTGCATTTTGCACTTTTAATCTGGCAGAAGAAATTTCTAGGAAGCATACCCTTCAGGAGGTGGCATGGATATTGCTGGTGGCTTTTATTGTGATATTCAGGAGCAGAAAGATTTGAAAAACTTAGACTTCAATGATGGAAGTAAAACTGGGGCCAAAGGAGTTGCAGTTGTTAAAGACACCACTAAAGAAATGCTAAAGCCTTTACCTAGAAACAATAAAAAAGATGGCTTGAGGGCATCTCAGGAATTAGCAAGACCATACTCATCTCCTATTTGAGAGAGTAAACATAATCATTCCTTGGAGAAAAGACCAGTGGGGCACCCTGCTTACACAGGGGAGCTTAGGAAGTTGTTTCACCATGCTCAGTCACCCAAGCAACCATGAACTGCTGCAGCCATGGTCCCTGGAGGCTTGGTTACTGCTTGAAATGGCCACAGACCTTGACATGAATCATGTGATGCTGGTTCTTCAGGGTTGAAGGATGCTGGAGTTAGGGGGGTCATGGAAGCTTCCACCAAGATTTTAAAGGAAGACCAGGGAAGGCAGGCAAGTGTCCAGGGTCAGAGTCCAGCACGCAGTCCCTGAAAGGATGACACCTGGAGATGTCAGGAGGAAGGTGAAGAAGTAGTAGAAACTGTCGAGATTAAGAAATGCCAACTGTGGAAAGTCTTCCTTGGAAAGCTACAGGTATCAATCAGAGACAAGCCAAGAGACAGGCCTTGTGGACTGAGACCAGCAAAGCCAAAGAGGTGCAACTACACAAGCCCTTTGCCCAGAACATCACAATGCCATGTGCTCTTCAAATGCTGGACAGGGAACTACAGAAACTACTTGCCCAGCTGGATTTCAGGCTTGCTTTGGTCCCATTCCTTCTATTTCTACAATGTGTAATGGAAACGTTTACTTTGTACCTTTATATATTGGATACATGTAAATTGGTTTTGATTTTTACAGGAGCTCACAATTTGAGTTTGCCTTGAGTCTGAGAGACTTTGGACTTGAACGTTTCTTTTTATTTTTATTTTACTTTTTAGAGAGAGGGGGATAGTGAGAGAAAGAGAAAGAATCGATTTTATTTTTTCATGTGGCCTTTGTTGCTTTGACACTTTATTGTGTACCTGGTGCTGGAGTTTAAACCTGAGTCCTTGTAGATGCCAGGCAAGCACTATAAACACCGAACCACCAATCCAGCCCCTCTGGACTTGAACTTTTGGGCAATCTTGAAACTGTTGAGGCTCTGGGGACTTTTGGAAATGGACTAAATGTATTTTGCATTGTGAGATGGCCATAAGCTTTTGGGCAGAAAGTTATGGTTTGGGTATGAAGTATCCCCCAAAAGTTCATGTGAGACAATGCAAGAAGACTTAGAGATGAAATGATTGGGTTATGAGAGCCTTAACCTAATCAGTGAATTCATCCCCTGATAGGGATTAACTGGATGGAAACTGAAGGCAGATAGGGTGTGGCTGAAGAAGGTAGGACATTAGGGGCATGTCTTTGGGGTGTATATTTTGTATCTGGTAAGTGGAATCCTCCCTCTCTCTCTCTCGCTCTGCTTTCTTGTGTGATGCTTTGAGCCACTTTCCTCCACCACACTTTTCTTGCCATGATGTTCTGCCTCACCTCAAGCCCCAAGGAATGGAGCCTGCTGTCTATGAACTGAAACCTCTGAAACCATGAGACCCCAAATAAACTTTTCCTACTCTAAAATTGTTCTTGTTGGGTTTTTTTAGTCAAAGCAGTGAAAAATATGACTTAAACATTTTGCAAGTGACAACTGAAGACTGTTTCACCAATAACTTAACTATTGGTTAAATTGAGAGAAGAGAAGTCTTCCTTTCTCCATCAATCTAACCTGGCAGAAAAAGTGTTTCAGTCTACGAATGCTTGAGTGGCAAATGAGTTACTTTGTTTGCTATGACATTTTTTCAAGAAAAACAGTGTACTAGTATTCTTGGGTGGCCCTTCTTTTTCTTTTCTTTTTAATTCTCATTAATGATTTTGGTAAGAAATAATGACACATTTCTATGTTCATAATCTTGGCTCTCTGTAACTTTTTATTTTCATAAACTTTCAATGTTTCCAAAATAGATATTACTTCTCAGTTCATGTTATTTTTTTTCTTTTTTCCATGGTGCAAATTCTCTTAACCATTATCTGAACTTGGTAATACTCTAAACACAGAAATGCACTTTAAATAAAGGAAAAGAGATACAGCTTTATACTAAAAAGAGAGAGACAATCTTCACTGAGTCATTCAACATTTTCTTTATTAATATCTATTTTAGAGGTGTTGGTTAACTTAGAAGTAATTTGAAGGTCATCAGACCATGAGTGCAGATATCACTTGACATTCACAACTCTGGACTGTCTGAATGACTCTTCTCTACACCCCTCAGCAGCATCCTGTGTTATTGCCAACCTTCATCAACCCAAATCCCTGAAACTCTCTCCACCATTCACTGTCAGCCAATGAAAAGCAATCCTGGGAAGAAGTGGACTAGAGGATAAAAAGGCCAGGGTGCTCATTCCATGATGTCTCTTGTCTTTCTTGGAGTTTTGAGAGAGGTCTCTCTGAGAGACCTCGGCATGAGAACCGTGTGGCAGTGAAAGGTTGTTGTGAGAGATCTCTGTGTTAGGCCTCTGAACTCTCTCCTGGTACAGTCTCTATCAGAGGTCTCTCTGGGAGTTCTGCATCACAGCTTTGTGAAGCTAACTAATGTGAGGACCCTGAAGTTGGTGTTATTGCTGAAGGAGGTCCTTATGTTGCTGTGATTGCTGTGTTGGAGGCTCTGTGGTGGTCTCTGTGGCAATCTTTTAGTTGAGTTGCTGGAAGAATATGTGGCTGGGTGGTGTTCACAGTTGGGTCAGAGAGATTTCTGTGAGAAGTCTCTGTGGGAATCTCATTGTGCATCTCTGTGCGGTCTTCTGGTTACTGGCATTACTATCTCTCATAGAGGACAGAGATGACTGCAGCAGAGGGCACAGGGATTTCCTCCCTTATGCTCCTGGCTGTCCAACAGTGTCTGTCTGCACTTGCCCCCCAGGATCCTGGGGTTCATATCCAACCCCTCTGAACTCAGAACCTGCTTCTCTGGACTCTGAGAGGATTCAAAGGGGCCAGATTCAAGCACACAACTCTGTTCTAGCCTGTCCTTTCCTTAGGTCTGTTCCTGATGCTGGGCCAACCTTAGGGTCTGCTATGATTGTTGAAAGGGACGGGACCTGACTCAGAAGTGGCCTGTAGGGCCTAGGCCGTGTCAGGAAGGACCACCTGGCCTTACGTATGGAGTACTTTCAAGAGAGTGGGGCCAGGCCTGTGTCATCTGCCTTGGTGGCACCTCCTGGTATAGGACTCCACCAGGGAGCGAGCAGGGCAGAGGCCCCTGGGGTGGTGCCACCGCCTGCCGCAGGTGGGCTATAGCATACAACACTCTGCAGGCACGATTTTCCCTCTCCCTGCTGTGGGGCCCACCTGCTTTACCATGTGGACAGGCCCTGGGAAAAGAAACCTGTGCTGGAAGCAGGGTGGGCCAGGGAAGACTCCTGGTTGCTCTACACCCAGCTTGCAACCAAATTTTTGACAAGTCACTGCCCAGATATGACAAATTCTAACCACCACCTCTTCTCCTCTAGTCTCTTGACAAGCAAGTTCTGGAAGCCTGGAGAAACTTGCTTTGTGACCCCAAGCCACCTCCTTGACCTTTTTAGGCCCCAACCCTTCCACTGGGAGCAATGCTAGGGTCATGTGTCTATCTAAAGGTCACTATGCTGAAGTCCCAGCCAGAGTCCCCTAGACCTGACTACTACACCAATTGGTACTTGAGGCAATGACATGTGGCTTTATTCAATATGTCAGGAAATTAATCTTCCCTACCAAAGGGTTTGCTTCCTCTCTAGCCTGTGTCATTGCTAAAAAGCCATGTGGTCTGGGAGCCAGTGCAGGATGCTCAGGGGTGAGGCCCAGGTATGTCTCCTTCCCCTAGGTTGGAGGCTGGTACTTGGAGGGCAGGGGCTTCCCATCCACCACACATTTGCAGCACTCCTGTGTTACTTTGCCACCTCCTTTAGCTCCTTGTCAACCCTCCACATCTCACTCTGTCCATTGTGCCCCATTGTCAAACAGTTATTGCACACTAAGGGCTGTGTCACATGCGTTTGTGCCCTGAGAGGACTGCATGTGACATAGCCATTAGCAGCCAACATAGTTCCCACCCAGACACTCACACACAGTGCTGCAATTTCCATAGTGGCCACTGCTCTGCAGAGGGAAAGCAGGAGCAGAAGCAGGTGACACGGCATCAGGCCTGAGCTAAAAGGAGCTGGCAGGGCTCATCTCCATGCTAGCCTCCATAGGCCTCCCAGGGCAGGCATCCTCTGTTCCCCACCAAGATTTCCAGCAGTCAAGAATCGCCCACCACCTCTGACCTAGGGCTAGGAAACCACTCCTCTCCAACTTTCCTGTGCCATTTCACCCACAAAGTTGAGGGTGGAGGGAAAGGTTGATTTAGACCTCAGGGTGGAGTCCCTGTGGGGTTACCGCATCCTGAAAAGTCACAAAGAAATTTTATTGTTTCTACAATGACCAATTCATGAATACTTAATGTACAATAAGGAGACTTGGGGTAAAGTTTGAAACTCAATGCCACTGTCACCTCCCTGCATGTCCAGTTTCTTCTAGAATCTGCTCTAAATGAAGAACAGACACCTAGGTCAAGACAGGCAGAAACTACTATCTCTGATAAGCAAAAATAAAAATAAAAAAGTAAAAAATTTAAAAGTATTAGAAAGTAACTGTCATCTCAATAGGAAGAAGTCATCAAACGAAGGATGGGCTCACTTGAGGACAGAGAGATTTCTCAGTGTGGTCTGAATAGTTTATGGAGAAAACTTTTTCCTAACAGGACAGAAGTGAGAATCATGATGATGTTGAACAGATAACAAACTTCTCTGAAGAGCACAATGCCTTGGACAGTGGACATGGTGGCCTGAGGCACCTGCCTCTTTAGGTCTATGCTGGCAGGGGCTGGCCGGGGATGCAGGCTCCTTGGACTGCACGATCTGATTGCTGTTCCTGTTTCTGATCCACTTAATCACAGGATGGCTGAGGCTCCTAGGGCTGGCTTGGTGATTGAAAGCTGTATCTCCCATCCCTCTCTTTTGCTCTAGAGAGGAGGGACTCTCTTGATAATGGGATTGCCTACCCACAGGGATCTGGGGTTCCTCTTTGAGTGCGCTTTTTTTTAAGGAAGAAAGTTCCTGATGAAACCTCATTTTCTGCTCTAAGATCCATCCAACAGTGGACATGAGTGCCTGGGCTTCCGATGACTCGTTGTTGCGTGTAAATAGTCTCCTTGTGACTGACTCTTGGCTTTGGGTAGGGATTGATGGGGTCGTGATTTTGGGTAAGCAGTTTGCCTTCCCTTTACCTTTATTAGGGAAAATGCACCGTAGAAAGTTCTTTATCCTGTTCCCGAAGTGCCTCTTTGAAGGAGCCTGGGAGAACTTGTGCCCCACCGTGTCCTCTACCTCCCCAACCAGAGGAGGAGGTGCCAATTCCCCCACACAGAAAGGTCTTCCTACTGCAAACCTTTCTTCCTGTAGTCCTGACCTGGGCCACACAGTGTCTTCTCTCTTGTCAATTGGACTGAACTTGTTCTTCTTGCTCTTGCCTGGGTCCTGCAGTTTGAGGATCTTGGGTTCCTGCAGGTCCTGACTGCTCTCTTCACTTGTTAAGAGGCCATATAGCCCCTGGGAAGTTGACACACTACTACTGGACATGCTCAAGGAGCTGGACAGAGAGTCCCGGGTAGCTAGGATGTCTGCAGCCAGGAGCACCTCAGGGGCACAGTCCTGAAGGAACACATCAGTGGCATAGTCTTGAAGGATGACGCCGGAGGTCAGATCTTGAGGCTGCTTCTCTGGCTTAGCCTGTGCTCTTGGGCTTGAGTCTCCCAGGCCCTGGGATATAGAAATTCTAGTGGAAGGAGGACTTTTCCTGTTCCCCAGAGATTCTGAATTTCCCCGAGCTTGGGAGCTTGGCATCTTGCTGGTTTCCATAGTCACTGCCCAATCAGAAGTCTCCTCATCCTCATCCTCCTCTATCTCTCTGACTTCTTCAGCCTTCAAAAATCGAGACCTTACATTTACCCCAAATGTTGACATGCAGTGGCATGGGTTTTGTGAGCCCATACCTCCACTCTCCAGTGGCTCATGCCTGCCCATTTCTTGTTTTAAACTTCGTTCCAGACTGTCCCTACCAGACCCCAGGACAGAATCAGTGTGCCAGGTTCTGCCCACAAAAATGTAAGTGGGACACTGAGAAGGAAGCCTGCTCTTTTGTGCAATTGAAAGAGCATCTGAGGACCCATAGTTTTCATCAAATGGAATTTGACTCAGGAACTCAGGTGGGGGGCCATGGCTGTCATCATATGGAGTTGGGTTCAGGAACTTGGGTGGGGGTCCATGGCTGTCATCAGATGGAGTTGGGCTCAGGAACTTGAGCGGGGGCCCACCACTGTCATTAGATAGAGATGGGCTCAGGAACTTGGGTGGAGGCCCACAGTTATCATCAGATGGAGTTTGACTCAGGAACTTGGGCTGGGAGCAATGGTTGTCACCACATGGAGTTGGGCTCAGGAACTTGGGCAGGGGATCACAGTTGTCATTAGATGGAGTTCGGCTCAGAAAATTGGGATGGGGGCCATGGTTGTCACCACATGGAGTTGGGCTCAGGAACTTGGATGGGGGGCCACAGTTATCATCAGATGGAGTTTGACTCAGGAATTTGGGCTGGGGACAATGATTGTCACCATACGGATTTGAGCTCAGCAACTTGGGTGGGGGCACACAGTTGTCACCAGATGGAGCTGGGTGCAAGAACTTGGGTGGGGGGCCACAGTTGTCATCAGATGGAGTTGGGTGCAGGAACTTGGGTGGGGGACCACAGTTGTCACCAGATGGAGTTGGGTACAGGAATTTGGGTGGGGGGCTACGGTTATCATCAGATGGTGTTGGGTACAGGAACTTGGGCTGGGGACCATAGTTGTCACCATATGGATATGGGCTCAGGAATTTGGGTGGGGGGCTATGGTTGTCATCAGATGGAGTTTGGCTCAGGAACTCAGGCAGGGGGCCATGGGTGACATCAGATGGAACTGGACTCAGGAATTCAAGTGGGGGGCCAGGAAGCAGACTCTGTAAGGTGGGATCCGAAGTTTTTGTTATTTCTTCCTCTCCTGGACCTTCCTGAGTGGATTCCCCCAGGATCTTGGCATCATGGGCAATGGAGTCATCCCGGGCAATGGAGTCATCCCTAGAATCACATGGACCTGAGGGAGGACAAGCAGTCTGTGAAAGGGGTAAGGCTTTAGCCATTTTCAACTTGAAGAGATTTATGGGCTTGAGGACTTTGAGGGATAGGCCCCATCTGTGCCTCACTGAAAGCGTTTTAATATGTGCTTCCAGCATCTGCTGAGTGCCATCATCAAGGAGGGAGAGCTTCTGGGAGTTGTTACTGAAGGTTTTGTATCCTTTCAAGGACAGTCCATCTGCAG
The DNA here is from genome assembly GCA_004027875.1 of Aplodontia rufa. NCBI lineage: Eukaryota > Metazoa > Chordata > Mammalia > Rodentia > Aplodontiidae > Aplodontia > Aplodontia rufa. The sequence continues at coordinate 18,286 of PVKS010017570.1, forward strand.
GTTCCATGTGAGTATCTGAGTTCTCAGGAGGGGCTACAGGATGCATGGCAAGCCTGGACTGATAAACATCCGCAGGGATTATGCCCTCTTTAATCTGCTCCAACTTCCTATTCAAATGCACTTTCAGGTTATCTACATTCGGTTTTTCTGGGCCTCTTGGCAAACCATTTCTTGAGTCACAGTTTGAGAGTCTCATCAAGTCTCCTCCTGACTTTGTTTCAAAGAAGGCTTTTAGAACCTCTCCTGAGTGGCTTTCTGAACATTTGGATAGATCTGATTGGCTTGTCCCCAGACTATGCCCCAGATCATCGCTTGAGTACTTCCACGTAGGGGCTATTTCTGGCTTCTCTGAACTACTCTCCCGTACACCAAGGCTGCTGTCATCTGAAGAAACAGAGGTCCAGGAAGACCCACACCTGTCCTCTGCTTGACCTATCCCTGGGAACTTGTCCCAGGACTCCGTCACATCCAGAAACAACTGGATTTTGGGTGGTTGTTCATTCTGATGTGATATGAACCTCTTTTGAAGGTGTTTTTCCAGTTTCTCCCGAAGCCCAGGGCTGATAAAATCCCCTTGGGGCTTGATGATTGACCTGTGGTCATGGGAGGCCCAATTCTTGGAAGTAATATGGCTAAAGACGTTCTGAGACTTTTGGACTAAATAAGGTAAAGCCTTTCTACTTTCTAGTCTTTTCTTCAAAAGGTGATGTTCCAGGTGTTGAATAGCGGGTGGAGTAGGCAATTTAGCCCCCTCTTTTTTGGGTGTATGGTGTGAAAATTCACAGGCACTGTGCAGAGGAAAATGGCATGGCAGGCATGGGAGAGAAGTTGTGAGATGGACCTGATTCTGGATCTGAGCCAGTGATGGGGACTGGGACCAGGGCAAAGCTGGAGTCACAGGATGATGTTGGACAACACGGTGGAGCAATGACTTGGAGGAAAAGAGCTGTCCAGGTTTAGCAGGAACCTGTACTGGAATGTAATTAGGAAGTTCATTGAATAAAATGGAGTCTAGTGAGTGTTCAGACATGCTGACAGTAGCCACCAGGGACTCACTGTGCAGAATGGGGAGGCCCCAGAAAAGCTGACTGCATTTCTGGTGTAATTGGTCCCCCAAGCCTATGCGGTAGAAGAGCTGCTGAGGAACAAAAAGTTGCTCTGGTTTGCCTTTTGTGTTCCAGAAGGGCTGTGGGGTGGTGCTGTCCTGTTCATTGCCCAGTGACTTTACTGTATTCCCCAGGGAATGCAGCTGGTAGTCTGGTTCCTCTTTTGCCCTCCCATTACAAATTTTCAGTTCTGCTCTCTTGCTGATCAGGATCTCTAGCAGTTTCTGGACATCAGGGTTGATGAAAGTGGTGCCTTCAGCCTCTACCTGTGAGCGTGGGTGGTTTGCCCAGAGTAAGGCCCCTGATGGGTAGGAAACACGATCTCTTTGGGATTCACTCTGTGGGGAGTTGGAGAAGCTCCAGACTCTGGCAGCCACCTGCCACCAGGAGAGGGATGAGATAGGACAGTTGGAGAGAACATGGCCTGAGATTGCTGGGACAGGTGGAGGCAATGAAACAGAAGAAGGCAAACAGTTGTTAGGTGGAGAGGAGCTCTGTGGGATGGTTCCTAGTGAGAGTGTCATTGAGTCACACTGAGGAAGAGCCAGGCTTAGGTCTGGTAGAAATGGAGGGCAGGCCATGGGATCAGGAGGAGATGGGGGAGAGGAAAGGCCACAAGGCTGAGGTAAAAGTTCTTCCAGAGGAATCAACGACCCTGTTGACTGAGAGACACTCAGGGATGAGTGTGACCCATCAGAAACTGGGGAAGGCATCAGGCCTGGTGAAAAAGTAGAGGCCAGGAGCAGAGTGTGCTCAGTTAAAGGAGCTGGGGAAGCCAGAGGGGATAAGGCAGTGGCAAAATCATCCTCCATAGGCAGCCTTCGTGTTGGGTGGACTCTAGTTGACTCTGGTTTGCACATCTCCCCTGAGTCATCTCTTTTTAAGAGCTGGTGAAAGTTGCTGTCATCATGGGGCTTCCCTAGATTGCTGCAGGAGACAGGAAACACAGGCTGCAGTCAGGAGCAGATGGGGCCAGGAGGTTGGGCAAGTGAGGCAGGGGTGGGCACCTGCAGTCCATGGCCCCTTGTTGCCCCATACCCCAAGTTTACAAAGCCATTGATCTCCCACACCCCAGGGTTCTAGTCACATCCTGCCCCAAACTGAGTTCTGTGCCCTTGGATCATATCATAGGCAGTGGTAGGAAGGACGCAGGAAGAAGTGGAAAGTTACCATTGCAGAAGTGAAACAAGATCTTGAGTCTCTTCTACATTCTTCCAGGAATCACTACAAACTGGAAATGGAGACTGGGTTATGGTAGAAAAGGTAGGGTCCTGTATCTTACTGGAGGCTGAGTAGAATGCCCACTTTGGGGAGACATGGGAGAGTAGACTCTGGAGGCCAAGCACCAGTGTTCAAAGGCCACATGACAGGGGACAGTGATAGCAAGGCACATAGATGGGCAGCACTTGGTCATTTACTTCCACCTCCACCAACCCTCATGGGAGAGAAAACCCAACCCTGTTGGGAGAAAGATTGGGCCAACTCAAAGAGGAACTGGATTTAGGGGAGTGAGACAGCTTGTCCACACTTTGATCAGGAAGTCCCACCTCCACATCTGGACAGCATGGTTCTACTACTGCCCACATCGCCCCCTGATGGATCCACCTCTGGCCCACCCATCACAGCTTCCTTCTGACCACAGAGCGTGAGAAGTGGCTCTGGTATGATTCCCTTTCCAGGATCCTCCCTTTCAGCTGTCTGCACTGAAATCTTCTGGGACATGAGTCTGGTCTCTCAGTGACAGGTAAGAGCAAGTCACCTCCAGAGTGAAAGGACAGAGCCTTACCTTTCACAATGCTACTCTTCTTCCTGCTCTTGCTCTGCCTCTTCTTCTCCATCTGATGCTGAGACACAAGAAAGAAAGAGGGACTGGGCCCAGTTCTCTCTCTGCTCTCCCTAGACAGGCTGCAGACATTCTGTGTTCCTAAATAACATGACTTTCTACAGTTAGCTAATGAAGATCCTTTTATTCAGAGCACATTTTTAAAGTGGCAAAAACAAAAAAATACTTCATGTTTCTTCTTTGGAAAACAAAAAGGGAATTTTCTATGTAAGTTCCATCATGGATGTCCTCAGTCACTGGTCCTCTGTTCAGGAAACAGATCCCAGGCTCATCTTAGCTGCCAGGAAGGGTTTTACTCCCTAAGGCCAGAGGTGACTCCAGCTTGAAATGGGAGGCCCTCAGGGTTCAGCACAGCCCTCACATGAGCCCAACATGGTGGAAAGGCTTGTTCCAAAGGCACCTGCCATAAGAAGGTGACAGATGGACCAGTGCTCAGAGCCTGTCCCTCTCCAGCTTTATCAGGAATCCAGTCTTCAGCAACTGAGTCAAGGTGTGTTTTTCACTCTGGTCCTGCAACTCAACACACAGGTGGTCTGAGAGCCTCAGATAGAAAAAGTCCTTGTGTACCCTCTCTCCCTGCCCTGTTGTGCCTGTCCCAGAATGATGCTCTATTCTATCCTGAGATTCCCCTTTTCTGAAATGTCTCTACTTATTTCAGAAAAGTGGAAAGAAGAGTAGAAAAAAAAGAGAATCTTGTTGTTGTTGTTGTTGGGTCTGACCTGAGGGTTTCTTACCTTCCTGAGGTTTTTCTTTTTCCATGGTGGTGGGAAGGATGGATTACCCTGGAGACATGGCAGTAAAAGGAGGAAGAGCCCCAGTCCACACACAAACGCAAGGATCATATCCATCACCCAGGTGGTGGAGCTGGGGTTCAGCCATGTGGCTCTAATACTGTTCAGAGAAAAGAGAGGATTCTCCATGATCTGAATTGTACTGTTGCCTTCAGGGAAACAAATCCTGAGAGCTCTCTTTAGGAATTGGGAGTAGGACACAGGGCTGCATCATAGAGCTGTGATCTCTCATCACAAAGGGTTCCTGACATTGGGGGAGGGGCAAGAAGAAGAAGCTGCACCACCCCCTTCCCCCACCCTCTATTTCAGCCTGTCCTCAATCCTCCTGGACCTTCTAGATCCCTCCATCCAATTTTACCTGCTCACCATGTCTGAGGAGACCTTAGTCCATTTTGTATTCTCTCTTCCTGGAACCCAGACATTAACTGGTTCCTGGTAGATCTCTGCTTGAGCTCTATCAATTTCATAGTTTTTGAAACTTCTTGTCATCGAATTGTTATTTATCAGAGATTATTACTGTTAGGATTTCCTTTCTTTCAAATTCCAGCTCCTTCAGACAATATGTTCTTGCCTTGGATCAACAACAAAGAACTGAAATTTCTTTTATGCTTATTTAGTTATGCAAATTTTAAATAAAATATTTTAAATTTATTTTACTATCTTCAGCTAGACAATTTAGACAAAAGATGAAATTCATATGTTATTTTGATGAATTCACAAGTAAAAAAAAATTGAAATAAACTCTCAAGGGATAGTTTTGTGTGTTTCTAGTATTTTTGCTTCTAAAATCAATGAAAGTTAAACTTCAAGAGAAATTTTGAGAAATCAACCCAGTGCTTTCAAATCTAAGAATGAACCATTTCGCACCATTCTGAAGCCTTCTTTTAGTATTTCTTGTAGGGTAGTATTGCTGGAAGTAAATTTTCTCAGGCTTTGTTTGTCTGGGAGTGTCTTTATTTTTCTTCATTATTAAAGGACAGAATATTTAGGTGAATTTTTTTCCTCTTCCTTCTTGAGTATGCCATCTCACTGCCTCCTTCCATTGCTTCTGGGTGGAGGTCAGCTGATAATCTCACTGTTGTACCTTTGTGCATGAGAAGTTTTTCTTTGCTGCTCTCAACTCACTCTGTCTTTTCACAGTTTGATTCAGATGTGTCTAGGAATGAATATGTCTGCTTTTATTTTACAAAGGGGAACATTGAATCTAGCAGTCTACGTTTTATATCAAATTCATTAAGTTTCCAGCCCCTATGTCTGCAAGTGTTTTTCCTTTCTGTTTCTGCCTCCTTTCTGTCTGAGTTTCTCTTCCACCCGTGTTGGTGGCCTTGCTGATGTGGATGCCCAGGGAGGGGTGCAGCACCACTTGCTGAGAGGACCTCTGCTGCATGGTGCTGTTGCCTCTGCTCCTCCACCAAACAGTAGTTGGCTGCACTGATGTGGTCTGTTTCTGGGCTCTCTGTTCTGTTCACCTCATGCATTTGTCTGTTCTTTCTCCAGTAACGTGTCAGCCCTCCAGCTTTGTTCTTCCCCAAAATTGTTTTTAATATCCTGGGTTTTTGTCTCTCCTTATAAACTTTAAAATCAGTTTTTCAGTCTCCACAAATTAACTTGCTGAGAGTTTATTAGGATCACATTGAACCTATAGAGCAAATTGGGAAGAACTGACATCTTAACAATATTTAGTTTTCCTATCCTTGTGATCATCAAATATCTCCTCATTCATTTAGATCTATGATTTATTTCATCACAGTTTTGAAGTTTTCCTCACACAGATCCTATAAACAATTTGCCAATTTTTCCCCTGAATATTTAATTGGGAGAGCTAAAATAAATGATAATATGTTTCAAATTTCATATTCCAGTAGTTCATTGCTGGCATGTGAGGAAGAGATTTGTCTATATTGATCTTCTGTCTTACAGCTTGGGTACAATTACTTATTTATTCATGTTTTCTTGTTGACTGTGTTTGATTTTCTATTTAGACAATCCTGTCACTGGCAAACAAAGTCAGCCTTTATCTCTCCCTTTCAAATCTAGATATTTTTTAATCTTCAATCTGTTAATATGACAGATTACATTAATCAATTTGAGTGTTGAGCTAGTCCTTCATGCCAGAGATAACTTCCAATTGGTTTTACTATGCAATTATTTAAATTTACTGTTGAATAATATTTGTTTATATTCTGTTAATTCTTTTGCATCTCCTTATGAAATATATTGGTCTATAATTTTCTTTTCTTATAATGTTTCTAATTTTGTAATTAGAGTAATACTGACCCAATAAAAAGAGCTAGGGGGTGGTCCCTCTTCTTCTCTCTTCTGAATGAGAGAGAATTTATACAATTTCATCCATAAAGTGTTTGTTAGGATTATCCAGAAACCCATCTGAGTCTGGTGGTTTCTATTTTGAAAAGTTATTAAGTATTTATTCAGTTTCTTCCATAGTAATAATTCTGTTCAGATTGTCTATTCTTCTATGTGAGTTTTGGTGGATTTGTCTTTCAAGAAACTATTCTACTTCATGGAGTGTATTGAATTTGTGAATGTGAGAGTTGTTCAGAGTGTTCCTTTATTATCGTTCTGATGTCCATGGAATCAGTATTTTGTTATTTATTATTTGTACTTTTTTGGATTGTTAGCCTATCTAGAGATCTATTGATTGTATTAATTTTTTTCTATTCATTTTATTTGCTTTTTAATATTAAAGTTAAAAATTACTGACATTCTGAGTCAGGTGCAGAAATTGTGAAAAGCTTAGGCTACAGCTATTAAAGTTTTACATACTTAATGGGGCTTCTAATTTACCACAGGATTCTCTACCCAAAAATGTTAACTACAGTAGGATTGAAAGAGAGATTGGGAGATGTGGCAATGTGGTTTATATATAAGTATCCCATATTATAAGTGTACTGGAGAGCCAAAGTGATTGACTATGTGGAATTTGAAACAAAAGAACAAGCAGCAATACTTATTGAGTTACATCCAGATCCTAAGAAAAAAGCAAAACAAAATTGAACAAGAGTTACAACTGGTAGATTTTTTATAATCATTTCATTTTCTTAGCAAATCACCAGAAGCAGCCCAAGAACACTTGGTATATTTGCCAAAATAGCGAAAAACAAGTCTATTCCAGCCAGAGAAGCTGCTATTGGAATATTGAAATAGATGTAACTAAAATAAAGTAAATGATAACTTTGTTAAGAGGAAAAGAAAAAGAAGAAAGGTCAAATGAAGAAGGAAAACAATGTCCAGGTCAAAAAGTTAAATAAGGACACAAGTAACATAATTATCTGTAAAATGAAAGATCAAGGACAGTATCTGAGGATTCTGAAGCAGAAACACTTGAACTCCAAATGCACCCTGCAAAGAAGAGGAAAAAACAGGAAAGAGAAGTGTCCCGCTTACCTGAAGTCAGCACAGGAACAAGGAAGAGAAGTAGTTCTGAAAACGAAGAATGCCTAGCTCCCAGATCAAAAGTAAAGAATGGCTCAGAAAGACCACATTAAAATATAAGCTCCTGAAGTTTCCAAAAAAAACACAGGTATAACATTAAGTTTATGATGAAATAGATAATAAAGATTTGTTTAAACCACCTTACAGTCACAAATGCCTTTAATTGTTTTTTTAATTTCTCTATATTTAGAATTCTCTGCAGAAGAGGAAAAAGATACTGACAATATAAAAGGTAGTTCTTTGGGGCTGGAGTGGTAGCTCAGTGGTTACAGTGCTTGCCCGGCATGCACAAGTACATGGGTGCAAACCCAGGCAACTAAGTGTCAAAGCAACTTTTATTGAAAAACTCAATAAAAATTGATTCTCTCTCTCTCTCTCTCTCTCTCACTGTCCTTCTCTCTTAAAAAAAAGGTAGTTCTTTACTAAAAACAAGAAAAAAGAAGCATAAGAAAAAACATACAGGGAGCCTTAAAATGGGAGAAGTTATAACATTGAAATTATAGTCCGAGTAAGTATATAACATTAATGCTATTGTCTGTGGCAACTGACAATACTCCTTTTTTGTCTTTCCAATTTTCTGTTGTTGTTATTGGTTCAACATAGTCTTACATATTGAAGGGATTCATTACTTCACATTCATACATGCATACATAACGACAGAGTAGCTTAAACCTGATCCTTGTCCAGGATCTCCCCCTCCTTTTCCCACTCCCTGATCTCATATCTCCTCTGTAATTACCCAAGTTACAGATATAAATGACCATATACATGTATTTTAATAATTGAAATTGCCAGATTTATATGTCTGCCTGTGTATATTTTGACTTCTCATGGGAGTCAAGTGCACTCTACGGAATTGAAACCCCATTTTCCTGTCCTCTCCTCTCTCCCCTTCTCCTTCCCCCAACCCTTGATAGCTATAGCTCCCACCGCTTATGTGTTACTTCAGATTTGGTGGGTCTATTACATAAACTTGACTAACTTTCATCCTATCTTAGGTTTTACTTCCACATATGAGAGACAATATTCCACCCTTCAGTCTCTGTTTGGCTTGTTTCACTCTGCATGATTTTTTTCCATTTCCATCCATTTACTTGCAAAAACCACGATGTCATTCTTTCTAATAGCTGAGTGGAACTCCTTTGTATATAGATAATACGCCTTTTATTTTATTTTAATTAACAAATAACAATGACACGTTCCTGGCGTGAAACGAAACGTGCATGTTGTGGAATGAGTAAGTCAAGTCAGTTAGCAGATTCTATTTACCACCTCACATACTTATCATTTACTTGTGTTCAGAACATTTTCAATATATCCTTTTAGCAATTTTGAAATATATATTATTAACTATAGTCACCATGTTATGAAATAGATCACTAGAACTTATTCTGCTTGTTAAACTCGAAGGTTGTACTTTCAGTTGCTATCTCTTTCTTTCCCAACTATCCATTCATGTTGTTGATTTTCTCTGTGAATTTACTCTTTTTAATTTCATTGATTTCTGCTCTATTTTTTTTTGTTATTCTACTTTGGAATTAATTTATTCTTATTTAGTAACCCAAGGATAAAGCTTAATTATTGGCCTTGCTCCTTCCTGTAGTATAATATCTACGTTCAGTGCTACAAATCTTATTCTCCATACTGGTTTTACTGCACCCCACAAATTTTGATAAGTGATATTTTTATTTTCATTTAGTGTGAAATATTTTAAATGTCTCATTGAACATCTCCTCTGATTCATTTGTTATTTAGACATTTGTTGTTTAATCTCCACAACATTTTGGATTTTTCACTTTTGGTAATTTGATTTCTGGTGTAATTCCATTGTGATCTGAAGCAGACACTGTATTTATTCTTTTCAATGTGTTAAGATGTGTTTTATGGGACGGAAGTTGGTCTGCCTTGATGAATGTTACATGAGAGCTTGATCAGACTGTTATTGTGCTGTTGTTTGGATGAAAACAGTTTATCCATGTCCTTTACATCCAGTTGGTTTTGTTGTTCTTGAATTCAGCCATGTTCTAAATTGTTTTCTGCCTGCTGGATCCGTTGATTTCTGACAGAGAGGTATTTACACGTTCAATTATCATAGTCAAGTCATCTCTTTCACCTTGCAGATCTATCATTTTGGGCCTCATTTCTTTTGAGGTTTGTCATTAGGCACATATGCTTGGACTATTTTTTTTCCTTAGGGAACTACCTGTAATGTTTCTCTTCGTGCTGATAATTTCCCTTGCTCCAAAGTTGGCTCTGTTTGAAATTAATACAAACTCACAGTTTCTTTGGATTAATTGGCATGGGATATCTCTCTTCATCTCTTTACATTTTTTTTCTTTTTTTAGTACCAATGACTGAACCTAGGGGTACTCAACCACTGAGCTACGTTCCCACATCCCCAGCTCTTTTTGTTTTTTTTATTTTTTATTTTAAGACGGAGTCTTGCCAAGTTACTTAGGGCCTCACTGTTACTAAAATTGGCTTTGAACTTGCGATCCTCCTGTCTGGGCCTCCTAAATTACCAGAATTACAGGTGTGCACTACTGTATCTGGACATCCTTTCCTTTTTTTAAAATTGGTTACATATTGAAGGGATTCGTTGCTACACATTCATACATGCGTATGTAATGACAAAGTAGCTTAAACCCAATCCTTGTCCAGCATCTCTCCCCTTTCACCCACTCCCCCATCTTAAGTCTCCTCTGAAATTCCCCCATGTTACAGATATAAATGGCCATATACATATATTTTTATTATTGAAATTTCTAGATTTATATGCCTGCCTGAGTATATTGTGGCTTCTCATGGGAGTCAAATGTACCCTACAGTATTGATCAAACCCCTTTTCCTTCCCTTTCCTCCCTTCTTCTATCCCCACTTAATAGCTATAGTTAGTTTCCTCAGCTTATGTGTTACTTCAAATTCCATCCCTTTACTTTTAATCTATCTGTATATTTATTATTAAAATGGATTTCATATGAAGAACACAGAGGAGGAGAGTCTTTATTCCACTCCCACAGATCCTCTTTCATTTGTTTTTTAGCTATATTTTTTTTCAAATTTATTAGAAGTATATAGCGATACAGGATACAGATGGGGGGGAAACATTATCAAAACAGTAGCAATCAATTTTTTTTAAACTTTGTTATCCAGGGGTAATGCCAAAGCATAGATAAACCACTATGGATTTCACCTGTTGCAGTTTCCCCCAGAAGAACTCATGCGTTAAATGGGTAGCTCATGGAAGAATGACATAGGCTTCTGGGATGGTTCCCCCATCTTCCCAATCACCAGACTCCTATGAGTTCTTCATATACCCTCCCCTCTCCCCATCCCCTTCCCTACACCTCCAAGTATCCTAGGGAGCTTTCCCCCTGTTGCACTGAAATTCATTCAATTTGAGGTTTTGTTAGGTCAGCCGTCTGTCCTACTGCTTCAACATAAATTCTAGTATCAACAGATGAGAGAAACCATTCGGCCCTTGAGTTTCTGAGCTTGGGAGACTTCACTAAGCATAATTCTGTCCATCTCCATCCATTTGATTTCGAAAGCTATAATATCGTCCTCTCTGATGGCCGCGTAGTATTCCATAGTATATATGAACCAAAGCTTTTGTATCCACTCGTCAAGTGAGGGGCATCTGGGTTGGTTCCATAATCTAGCTATAGTAAATTGAGCTGCTAAAAACATTGATGAAGCCACATCTCTATAATATGCTGATTCCAAATCTTTTGGGAAAATTCCCAGGAGTGGGATAGCTCATTTGTTTTTTAAACTATTGATATTTCAAATTATTGTTAACATGTGTGAATGAATATGTCCTTATCTGTTGCTATTTTATATTGTTAAGCCTTGTTCTTTGTTTCTATTTTGATATTCCATTAATTTTCTGCCTTTTGTGGATTCAGTTGAGTATTTTATATGATTTCAATTTCTCTTCTTTCTTAGTGTAACAGCTATGCTTCTTGAATCTTTCATTGGTTACTCTAGAGTTTTCAATATACTTTTACAACTTATCCAAGTTCACTTAGTAATAAAGCTATACCACTTCACAAGTATTGTGACTTCCTTGTAATAATAAAACAATTCTAATTCCTCTTTCTCACCCCTTATATAATTGGTGTCATTCATTTCAATTATATATAAACTTCATTTACCTATCCTCTTATCCTCTATCTGCATACATGCAAAATAAAGTTATTATTGTCTTTAGCAAACTGTTAGATAACTTAAGAATATAAAAAATGAAAAATGTTGATTTCCTTCCCTTAGTCTTTCTCTGATGCTTTTTCTCTCTATACTTCTAAGTTACTGGCCTGTACCATGTTTTTAGTTTCTGAAGGCCTTTTTAAACACTTTTTTCCTTTTTAATATTTTTAGCATTCTCAATTTGTCAGAGGAAGACCTTAATTTTGCTTCATTTTTAAGGATAATATCATGGGGTACAGAAGTTGAATTTAATTCTTATCATTGGGGAAGGTGTTTTTTCCTTTGTCTTTTCTCATGACTTTTTGTCCTTGATTTTCTACAGTTTGAACATAATATGTTTATATGCAGGAGTTTTGTTTGATGTTATTTTTGTTGTTTTTCATTTTGCATTTACCTGGCTTTGTGTTCTCCGAGCTTTCTGGATCTGTGGTTTTGTGTCTGACATTAATTTTGAAGAAAATCTCAGTAACTGCTATTGCTTCAAGTATTTTTTTTTCTTTCTGTCTTCTCCTTCTGGTTTTCTATTACGGATAGGTTATACTGCTGTAGATATCTCAAAGTCTGAGGTATTCAGTTATTTTTTTCAATATATTTTCTCTTTGCTTTTTGTATTTTGGTGTTTTTTCTTTTTTCTTTTATTCAGAAATGTATTTGTTGAACAATCAAACAAGCTTCTAATGAAATAATAGAATATATATATATAAATTCTGAAAATTAGACTTACCCCCAAGAGCCCCCCAATTACCCACCCTTATCCCTCTCCCCCTGTTCCCAATACATCTCTACAAATGCCTTAGGTTGTATATGACATTACACCTTACCTGAATTTAAAACATGATTGGAAATCTTCTATTGACATATCTTCAGGCTCAGATCATCTTTCCCCAACTGTGTTGTCTGCTAGAAAGCCAATCAAAGGCAATCTTCATTTCTGTACACTCTTTTTGATCTCTAGTATTTATTTTTTTCATTTTTCTTAGAATTTCTATCTCTCTGCTTTCATTAACCACTGGTTCCTGCATGTCACCTACTGTTTACATTATAATCCTTGGCATATTAGTTATGATATTTTGAATTTCTGGTCTGAGCATTCCAACATCTCTGCTTACATATATGAATCTGGTTCTGATGCTTGCTCTGACTTTGTTTTTGCCTTTCAGTGTGCCTTGTGATCTCTTATTGCAAGCCAGATACAATGTATTGGGTGAAAGGATCTGTGGTAAATAAACATTTAGGAATGTAATCTTTAGGTGTGTGTAATCTTTGGGGGGGGGTGTTTCTGATCTTATGATTAGGTTTCAGTCTTTCAGTGGGTCTGGACTTACGAACTGGGTTTCATAAATGTTTTTCATTTCTCCTCTTTGGGGGGTCTTGATGTCTATAGGCAGTTGTAGTTGGATATTTTCCTCTCCCATGTAGAAAACTAGTGGGAGTTGGAGTTGAGTATGTTCCTTTATTCAGGTGCAAGTCTAAAGCAGGCTTGACTGGGGATTTTCCTTCCACTTGGTTAGTCTATGATAAATCTTCAGCAGGTTATGCTTCTATAAAATAGTTTCTCCTGAGATCAGACCTTATTAAGAACAGAATGTTTTCACATTTGTCAAAATTTAGTTATTTTCCCCTCAGGAACTTCAAGAAAGTTCTCCATGGAAGCTGTTTGAGCTCCTGAAGGTAAAATACACCAAAGTATGAGGAGTCCAATATGAACCGATCCTCCTGAAGCTTTTAACACCCAGACTTATCCACACGAAGTCTCCAGATGTCAGGCAATTCTAGTTCAGGATTCCCATTCTAATACAGTTTCCCAAAGAAATTTGTGCTAGAGAGTTTCCACTCTAAGAAGTTCTTAGTCTCGGTATGTTCCTATCTGTTCAGTTTGGAGGAGGGGCTTGTCACAAGACCCAATTTCTCTGATGAATCCAAGAGTTAATTTTTTAGTTTGTGCAGCTTTTTACCTGTTATTTAGACAGCGTGGTGACTTCTAGCTCTTTATATGCTATACTGGAACAAGGTTCCCCTAACCTGTTTAAGGATTGTTTATTCCATCTTCTGACATAATCCTCATCCTCTTGAGAGTATCTGGCACATATGAGGGGATTGTGGTAGACTGCTACATTGATGATTCTCAATGAATCACACTGCCCATAAATATTCACACCTTTGTATGGTTCTGGGACTCAATGACTCCAAATTTGGCTACATATTTTGATTTGGCTACTGAGCCATCATTGATTGTAATATAAAAGAGGCTAGAAAAAAGCTTACACATTGGGATTGCTCTCACAGGATTGAGCTGTGAATCTCTATCTAGCCTAGTGGAGGATGAGTGATCATAGGGGACACAAGCATCAACCATCCAACTACTCTTCTAAGATCCCAAATATGTGAAAGAAGTCATTTTGAACACTCTTGGTTAAGCCAGTTCATTAGCTAAATATAATTCCCTGAATGGCAATACTAGCTGAAGAAACCACAACCAAACCAGAGAATCACAAGCAATAAAATAATGTATGAAGTCAGTATATTTTTCCACATTTTATTATTGTATTATAGTTGTACGTGATGATAGGAGTTGGTGTTACATAATCACACATGCACACAATATAATTTGGCCAACATCAATTCCCAGCTCTTCCTCCCTCCCTCACCTCCTCTTTCCCCGGTCTCTTTCTTAAACTGATCTCTCTTTGATTTTTGTTTGTTTGTTTGTTTGTTTTCACTTTTCCAGTTTTTATTGATGTGTGGGAATTATTTAGTATCTGAGAGTACAAAATAAATGTTTTTATCTCCCTCTTTTTCTCTCTCTCACCTTCTCTTTCCTCTACTCTACTAGACTTCCTTTAGTTCTTCTATTAATTTGTATTTGAATGGTTTTTAATGTAATCTTATGCTTCCCTCCTCCTTACTTTCATTTTTTTTTAAAAGAGGGGACAGTGAGAGAGAGAGAGACAGAGAGAATTACTTTTTTATTTAGTTTTTTACATGGCTTTCGTGGTTCTGACACTTCATTGTGTACATGGTGCTGGGGTTTGAACTCACATAATTGCGCATGCCAGGCAAGTGCTGTAACCGCTGAGCCACCACTCCAGTCCCCCTTACTTTCATTTTACTCTAGCTTCTGCACATTAAAGAAAATATTCAACCTTTGAGTTTCTGAGTTTGGCTAATTTCACTTAGCATGATATTCTCCATTTCTATCTATTTACTGGCAAATGCCTAATTTCATTCTTATTAATAGCTGAGTAGAATTCTGGTGTGTGTGTGTGTGTGTGTGTGTGTGTGTAGAGATAGATAGATAGATAGATCACAATTTCTTAATCCATTCATCTAATGACAGGCACCTGGGTTGCTTCAATAATTTAGGTAGTGTGAATTTTGTTGCTGTAAACATTGATGTGGCTGTGTCATTGTAGTATGCTGATTTTAGATATTTTCAGGAAATACCTAGCAGTGGGATACTGGGTCTAGGGAGGTTCCATCCCTAGTTTTTTGAGGAATCCCCATGCTGCTTTCCATAGTGGTTGTACTAGTCTGCAGTCCCACCAGCAATGTATAAGGGTTTGTTTCTCCCCACAACCTCACTAGCATTTGTTGTTCACACTTTTGATCTTTGCCATTCTGACTGGAGTGAGATGAATCTTAACATAGTTTTGATTTGCATTTCTTTGATTGTTAGAGATGTCAAACTTTTTTCATATATTATTAGCCTTTTGGTTTTCTTCTATTGAGAAGTTTCTGTTTAGTTCTTTTGTCCATCTACTGAATGGGTTGTTTGGGTTTTTTTGGTGCTAAGTTTTTCAATTTCTTTACCCCTATCATAGAGGTAGCTGGCCAAGATTTTCTTCCATTCTGTAGGGTCTCTCTTCAAAGTCTTAATTGTTTCCTTAGCTGTGAAATCACTATGTTTTGAGATGGTTTGCTATGCAGCACTGGTTAACTGAGTCACAATGGTGGTTTCTGTGAAGGTATGCCTTCAGCACTGATAATTTCAATACAACTTAAAGTCATGTAATAATTAAATCCTTCAGGATAGTTTATATAATCCCATGTTAGATTATACTTAAATGCCTCTGCTAAGATAACATTTTTTTATTATTTTCATTGTCTTTTGTTTCTAAATATTGGGTTTAGTTAAACATTAGTTATACATTGCTCTATCTTAAATTAACATTTATGGGTTAGTGAGTAGTTTGTTTTTTTTTTTTTTTTTTAATCTTCCAACTCTTTTACCCTGCTCTGGAATTATTAGGGACCTCAGCATTGAGAATAAGAGAAGGATACAGAGCTCCGCTACCTTCTCTTGGGGGTCATAAGAAGCCCACTAAGGAAGGAGGAAAAGCCACATTTTCCTAATGTTGATAATTTTGCCACAGATCTGGTTGGGCTTCTGTTTGCATTAGTAAGAAAGCACTTCAGTGTTTCAGTAGTAAGAAAATGGTGATAAGAAATGGAAGCTCATGTAAGAAACACTATGTGCTGCATGATTGTTGTCTATATATAAGTATAGGATGTAACTACATGACCTTACATGTAACTACATGACCTTACATGTCCTTATATATATTTGAAAGTGTTCTAACAATATTTATACAGATATTTATAGACTCATTTCCAGGAGTCCTGAAAAGCAATCTCTCCTTATTCTTGCTCCATGATCTACTGCAATCCTTTGTCACTCACAGTCATTTGAGTGAATGAGTTTTCTCCACGTGTCTGAGTTTTCTCCCAGATAATAAGTGTTGAGAGTTATAGAGTATATTTTAAAGTAATGTTGTTTCTTAATTTAATTAATCTCTGTACACACCACAGCAATTTCTCAAATGTAGCAGCTGCTCAGTGTATGCGTATTGAATGAATACATGAAGGAATGGATCAAATTTGCTGCAATTCATTTTCACTGAGCCTAAAGGCAAAGTGAATTAAATTAGTAAAAAGTCCAAGAAAGTAGATTTGCTTTCTGAAACAGTAACCACCATGGGGAAGCAAATACTTGAAGTTTATTTTGAGCAGAACATCTTATAGCCAAGTTCTACACACACAAACACACACACACACACACACACACAGAATTCCACAAATAAGTAGCACAATGATGCCCAAACATGCTGAGCATCAGGGTCCATTTCTGCGCTGGGCTTCTCTGATGAGGAAGAAGAGCTTATAACATAATTATTTATAATAGTAATATGGTTTGGATGTGAGGTGGTGTCTAAAAACTCATGTGTTAATGCAGGAATGTTTATAAGTGAAATTATTAGATTATGAGAGCAGTAACCTAATCAATGGATTAATCCCTTAGGTAAATTAATAATTTGGATGGATTACTGGGTAGTAATTTCAGACAGGTAGACTGTGGCCAAAAGAAGCAGGTCACTTGGGGGGGCATATCCCTGGGGATTATATTTGTCCCTGTCTGCTCTCTTGTACTCGCTCGCTCTCTCTCTCTTTCTCTCTCTCTTTCTTTGTCTCTGCTTCCTGGCTGTCATGAACTGAGAAGTTTCCTCTGTCATGACATCCTACCTCATCTTGGGTCCAGAGCAATAAGTCATCCAACCAAGGATTGAACCCCTGAAACTCTGACCAAACTGTGTTCCCAAAATAAACTCTTCCTCCTCAAGCTGTCCTTGTCAGGTATTTGGACCATGGTGATGAAAAGCTGACTAACAGCAATACAAGCCACTGGAATGAACAAGTGATAGAACATCACATTCACTGGGACATTCTAAAGCACTAACAGCACCTTCAGTACCCGTAAGCCAGGGCGCATCTTGTCAGGTGAGGCCCATGTGACTTGATGTTAGAGGACGTTCCCATGGCCACGTGGTCAGTGAATGCCATAAAAAGTCGTGGCATCCAAATTTTTAACTCCTGATTGTCCTCAACATCTTAGATAGGGTCTCTTCATTTAGCCAAAAATAGATCCTTGGAATCTAAAATGGCCCTAATACAGCTTAATAATACATGGCCTTTGCTTTAAGGGATGTGTAAGGGTAAGGGGACTGACGTAAAGGAAGAGCCTGAGTAACTATAACATATCTACGATTAACAAGCACAATGATATCCTCATAAATGTCTGTCCAGATTTTAGGAAACATCTCTCCTCTTCCTGCATTATAGACCTCAAATGCTATGTACCACACAGGTTACATATTGTCAGCTGGTCTGAAAAAAGTGCGTGTGTTGGTTCTGTGTCCTCTTCCTTAATGTGCTCTGGGTATGTATAACATGTTATAGTTCCTTTAGTGAAGCTCTGATCAGGCCAGATATAAACCACCAACTTGTCAAATTAGTTTACATCCTCGGTCAGATTAGAGTACTTTTGGATCTACGGAGGACATAACTTTCTTCAAGTGAAAGAGAATGAGAGCTAACTATTACCCTCCATCAAGAAGCATGCCAAGCCATGCGATTCCTTCACACAGCCCACCTTCCTGCTCTTGCCACTGCTCTGCCTTGTGTTAATTCCTCCCACTATTGGTCTCGAGGGCAAGTATGCTGAGGCTCAGCTTTCTGCAGAGAACTAAGTTATTATCATTAATTACACACTTGTATTGAAATTATTTTTGACACTGAAAACTGGTGCCCTTTCAACCTATTCCAAAGAATTTGCTTTGAAATTTCATCATTCAGATTTTCCTTTATGAAATTCTGTTATGTCTATGGGCAACTAGTGCTTGACTGGAGTAGGAAAATTCATCACTAAAAAGACTGGGGATTAGGAAGAAAAGAAAGGTCAAAGAAAAATAATAGTTCCCATGTTTATAAAAGAAAGAAGTTAACGTAAGAAAAATACTTAATGAATATATAAATAATCTTAAACAAAATATCAAACTGATATTTAGCATTTGATCTTGACACTAAAAGTATGTCATAGTGGGAATTTTTGTTGAAAAACATATATAAAATAAAACTTGATATTTAATAATTTTAAGTATACAATTCATTGACTTTAATCACTTTCAGAGTGCTGAACAATAATCAACAGTACCCATTTCCATTATTTTTCATTTTTCCAAACAAAATTCTATACCATTAAACAAGAGTTCCACATCCCTCCTCTCCTCGATCTCCTGCCAACTTCTATAAGAATTTATCTATTTGTGAAGTTTTCTACTCTAGGTACCTCCTATAGGTGCAATCATATCATGTTTGTCTTTCTATGCTGGGTTAGCACTTAACAAAATTTTCAGGTTCATTCATGTCATTGCATACATCAGGGCCTCATTCCTTTTCAAGGCTGAATGATACATGACATGTATATACTACCTATTGCTTGTTCATTCACCTGTCTAGGAACATTTGGGTTGTTCTCACCTTTTGGCTAACATGAATAATGCTGTTATGAACAGGTCTCAACACTGGTGAGAGTTGTTGAGTTCATTCCTCTTGGATATATACCTAGAAGGGGATTTGCTGGATTATATGATAATTTTATACTTAACATTTGAGAAACTGCCATACTGTTTTGCATGGTAGTTGCTCATTTGGCATTTTCACCAAAAACACCAGGGTCTACATCCCCATGATCATTCATTTTCCACACAGTTTATAATACCCATTGTAATGGCACTACCCTGGGTTTTTATTTGCTTTTCCCTCATGTCTAGTGAAGTTTTCTTGTGCTTATTGGCATTTGTACACCTTCTCTGGAAAAATGTCTGTTCAAGTTCTTTGTTCATTTTCAGATTAGGTTGCTTCTTTGTTATTTGGTTATAGCCACCCTTTATCAAATATAAATTGTGAATATTTTCTCCCATTCTATGGATTGTCTTCATTATTTTTTCAATTTTATGTTAACAAGTTTATTAAAGTGTGATTGGGAATCAACTGTGCATATTGGATGTATTTAAAATATATAACTTTATTTATTTGTATGAACCCATGGGACAGTGTACTGAGGCCTTCATTATGGATGGAATGATGGCAAATGGAACAGTGGAGTATATTAGGAAAGCCTCTCTGGGGAAATAGGGCAACACATGTGGAAAGAGCTACATGAACCAGGGGTGCCATTGACTGTATATCATGAACCTACTCATAGTAAGATATCTACCCCTGGATATATGGAAGCAGATGCTTTGGTTAAGGTACGGGTCCTGGCCTCAGTGCAGCCAGTGGATCTGCTCCTTTGGTACGTTGAAAGTGTACATCAAAGTGCTAAAGTAGGTTTGCATATAACTGAGGAGGTGGCTACAACAATGGCAGGTGTCCTCTCACCTCCAGACCATCTTTTCATGCAAGTACAGGCAGGTACAGAAACACTGAGCTTTTCAACCAGTATGGGACCGGTAAATTGATTATAGTGACCCTTTGACAAACTACAAAGGGCATAAATATGCTTTAGGAGCTACTGGCTTTTCTTCAACTTTTCTTAATCAGACCACCACTAGCCAAGGTCTTGAGGAGTTGATATAATATATGGGTACCCGTACTGGGTTGACTGCACCCAGGACACCCATTTTACAGGCCATGCTGTTTAGGAGTGGCCACAGTGTTATGTTATGCAGTCATTAGTAATGAGCAGTGGAAAGCAAGCTAATAATGCAGTAGGGTCATAGGCCTTCTTTCAATTACCTTTAATAAATAATCAAGTAACTTGTAGCAAAACAATAGGTGCACTATCCCTGCGAATAAACAGATGGAAACAAAGGGAGCCAGTTAAGAAAGATGTCAAGAAGAAAAGATCAATGGGACTAACTGTGACAGGGTCTACTGGGATCATTGTAAGGTTAGTATTGATGGTCATAATTTCTCCATGTACTACAGAAGGGAAATTTCATTAGTAGAGCAGGTACACTTAGATAAACTTTGCCAGGTCATTGACCCCAGCACCCAATTAACATAGAATTGACTTCTAGATGAAGAGCCCCTGTGTGGGATGCTTGCCCATGACAGTTCCAGCAAGGACTAGGGTTAAAAACTTCCCCTCCTGAAGTGAAGGAGGAGTTAAACATCTGATTGGTGAAGAGTGCTGAAAGTGGATCCCAGTTCTCATGACAAACATAAGTTTGGAAGTACCATTAAGTTTCCTTTGTCATTCTCGGCTGGGAGATGACCCACTAGTGCTCTTTGTTTGGGCCTTACTTTCATTTATAATGAAATTCTCTTACTTAGCTTCTCAAGTCTGACTCTAAATTTTCTTTTTCCAGGATATAGGAAATGCAGTTTAGAGCTTTGGCTTCTTATTTGCGAGTGACACTAAGCACATGATGTGTCATGGCATTTTCATCTGCCATATAACTAACCCTCAGGCAGCAAGCAAAGTTGGTGGAGAGAGGGGGCTTATTAAAATAGTAGATAGGGATCCTATCAGGCAAATCCATCTTGGCCCTCTGTACTGGAGTTTTTGGAGAAGTGCCTTCTCTTTATGAACACCTAGGAGCTCTGGCCCCTGCTCCAAGATCATGCATGTCCAAGCTGGGCATCCAGATGGTACACAGCCAGAGGTGACACCCAGACAGAGCTGCTGTTTTGCACTCTGTAAACATAAAATTCAGAATAGGGAATAATTTAATGGGAGCTCAAGCGACGTATTTCCCTGGAGATGAGTTAACAATTTCTTGCAAGAATGTAAGAAGTCTCCAGCCCTCTTAACCTTGTCCTTGTTGATTCTGTGGGACTCTTTACCTGTGGTCACAGTTTATTCCCTGAGAAGACTAAAATAAATAACTGATTAAATATTTTTGGGCAGTACAGTTGGCCTCCTGGTCTGGCATGCCATTTCACTCTTAGCTTTAAACCTTGTCTTGGGCAACATCAGCCCCATTTGCTGTTACCATGATGTGTCACAGAGATGATACCACCAGTGCCATCTTGTTGGATGACAGATTTACATTTGCAGGTGCTTACTGAGCATTTACTTTTTCATCTGTATTTTTAGTAGTCCTTCATTTTTCTTGCTGTTTCCCCCAGAACCTGTGCTGTTGTCATGACAAAGAATGTTTGCTTCCTTGATGTCATGCACTCCAATTCACCCATGAAAACCCAAATTGATGCCTTGTCTGATTTTGTCCCCTCGATAAAAAAAGATGATAAGTCATTTATTTGGTTCCCAGGGCTCTTAGTGGAAAAAAAAATCAGTTTCTGTCATCATTTCAATAATTATTCTCTATTTCATTTTGTGCATGTGTTTCTACAACTGCTATAAACTCTGCTTACAAACTAGATAAATGACCTTGTGGCTTGCCACCGGAACAATGCTAAAACCTCTCAGAGACTCAGGTGACATTGCAGAAGAGAAGGCACAAGATTGTAAGAGCCTGTCATGAGAGGTAGAACGTATGAGCTCAGCTTGACATGACTGCAGTCGTCTTGAGTCATAAGTTGACGATTCCTCCAGGATAACCCTAGCTAGTTATTCCTGCACAGATTCCCAGCATAGTATAAAAAGGCACAACCATGGCAATGGTATTTAGAACTTTGCAACCAGACCCTTGCAAGAATGACAAACCAACAACATTCCAACTAGGAGATTCACTTTTGTCCCAACTCATATATACACCTCTTCTTCTGACCCAAATTGTGGGAATGCAACTGATTTTGCTGCCACCTAGGACCATGGGTCTGTCAGAAAATCCCCCAATAAAATGCACTGTTGGGCCCAGGATCAATCTGTGGCTTTTTCTTTGATTTCATGGCACCTGGGTGCTGGTTCTGATACACCAGGACTGGGTTGTACAAAAACAAAAGCTCAGAAGACAATAGGAAGCCTCACTCACAATGAGTGTTAGAAGTGCTTCATCTTGGGCTAAGATTAGCAAAATGTCTCCATATTAATTCACATAGATTTTTCTATCCAAAGAAGCACATTTAAAAAAAAAAACACATAAAGAAATTTTAATTTTGTCAAAATTTCAAAAATATTCATGCAGTTTATGCAAAGTTCATCCTTCTCAGGCTTATTCCTATTTTTCTTCTCTGTTTTGGCATAGTTTATGTTTTAAATGCGATAAACCTACTCTTGTAATGCAAATTTGTTCACACCTCTGTCACAGGATAAATAGATCCCAAGAGTAGGCTCCCAGCCGTTTTTCAACTTTAAACTGGCACAAAACTTTACCCATACAACCATTCTGGGTTTTTTGCTTTCAGTAGTCAATAAACCACATGAGATATTCAGTACCTTCAGTATGAAATAGGTTTTATGTTAGACGATTTTAATCATCTATAGGCTGATGTGTTCTAAGCACATTTAAGATAAGCAAAGCTAAGCTGTGATGTTTGGTATATAAAGTTTATTAAATATATTTTCAACATGCTATTTCAACTTATGAAGAGTTTATTTTGGTAGAGGACCATAGAAGAAGGAGTTTTGAAATGAGACTAGATTCCCCACTTCTCCAATTTCCTCTGGGTTCTTTTCTCACAATTTTCAAGAATAAAATCCATGGACAATGACAGAAGGGAAGAATAGATGGAGTAGGATTTATTTAAGCGAGTGAGAACTCCTGCCATGTGGAAGTGGATCTGACAGTCGAAAAACCCGTTTTGGTGTGCTAGCTTAGGAGCTTATACGGTTCTGAGTAGAGCATGGAACAAAATCTATGTTAAACAAGTATTGAAAAAGTAATGAAAAGATTATACCTTTTGGTTTCAATCCTTCCTGTAACTGCCATCTGGGTTCAATGCTATCTTTAGTACCTCCACCCCATATCTATGGGACAAAGGCAGAAGGAGTTCCGCAGGTGAGCCTCAAGGTCTTTTACATCTGACCTTGGCCTTGACGTCTACCTGTTAGCTTCTCCAAGTGTGATCTCTGCATTTGAACAAGACCTAAACTTCAGCCCATCACATCTGACTGCCAACCATTAACCATTCTTATTCACCATCACAAACTGAAGAGCATCTATATGTAGTTACAAGATGTAAACAGAAATAATTTGGAAGGAAATTATAAAGCAGAGACCACTCTCTCTGTTGTGGCTCATTTCAACTCAAAGAACCTCTAGAGAGGGCTTCTCAGCTTGTTATCTACTTTTGCTTCTTTTATATTATTGACAGTTATTGCTAACTAAAGTTTATTTTCTTTTTGTGTCTTAATTTGGAAATAAAATTAATCCAAAATGAGAAAT